>PYXC01000365.1:775000-785000 GCA_015244755.2 Tenualosa ilisha
CCCACCCACCCACACACCCACACACACACACACACGCCCACCCACCCACCCACCACACACACACACACACACACACACACACGCCCACCCACCCACCCACACACACACACACACACGCCCACCACCCACCCACACACACACACACACACGCCCACCCACCCACCCACACACACACACACACACACACACACACACACACACACACACACACACACACACACACACACACACACACATATACACACAAATTGCACACAAATTGCACATACTATGTACTTTGCATACACAACACACAGACAGACATACAACACACACAAATACATACATAGTTTGTGGCAACACACACACACACAATTTCTCTTTCTCTCTAGAGTCTCTTCACTTTCTGTCATGCCTTTGTCACAGAGTCCCTGTGACCTCCCTGTACAACCTTCCCTTCCTAAGAGAGCAGAATATTCTGCACTGCTATGCAAATAGACTCATGCTAATGCAGGCCTGCAGTAGGGCTCTGTCTTTACTCCTTTGTCTCCTCCTGTCATTTCACCCCCCCCCCCCCCCAAACACACCCTCCTCTCCTCTTTTCCCCTCTCCCCTCTCTCTGTTTGTGATGTGGTGGATACCTCTCTTTATCCTCCCTCTCTTTTTCTCTGCCTCCTCTTACGCCTTCTCTTAATGTGCTCTCATCTTTCTCCACCATTTGTTTCTGAGTCCATCCTCCCTCTCTTCTTCATCCCCACCCCCGTCCCTTTCTCTCTCTCTCTCTCTCTCTCTGCTCCCAGAGAGTGCAGTGCAGCTATAAGCAGTTTGTGGATCTGACCGACTCCTCTCTTCACTCGGACTACCTGCTGCAGCTGCGGAGACTCGGGAGAGAGCCCGGCCTCACCGAGATGGCAACGCAAACTGATGATGTCATCAACGTGCCCCTCCCACCTGTGATTCCTGATTTGAGGCAGTTCTTCAACCCTCTGACTGTCTGACAGTCAGAGACAACAAGTTAATAGGTGCACGTGACATTACCTGACATGTTCAAATTGCATTGTTTATTTGTGACACTTTCAACCCAGGATGCATTGCTGGCTAAATCGACTACGTTCAGCTTGATAAAATCTGATCAAGTCAAATCCACTTATTCTCTCTACATGAACTGTTTTCAGGGTGAGCAGTGAACTTTTTTAAAAAAATGTTTATTTCCTTATCAGTTAATCCTGATTTACATCCTTTACGTAGCCTTATCTTTTGGTCCATCCATGTTTCCATCCTTTACATTGTATTTGTCACAAAGTTTCAACCAAACTTAATTGTCAGATTACTTAATTACCAGATAAAGTTTTATATGTGCTGTCATGTCATCAGTTGATTGTGAACCTGATGAAATAGATCATTTTGTCCAATAATCATTTTGTCCAGTAATTTTTGTGTTATTGTTAGTTAAAATAGACCCCCCAAAATGAAATGAGGTGTGCTGTAAGTCTGTGGTTAGAGGGTTATAGAGCTGGGTGATGTGGCCACAAGGTGGCAGTAGAAGAATAGGATTGAGGTTGCCAGGTACAGGGCTTTCTAGGGACCTTCTGCACAACATCGAATGTAACAGCTCTTTAAGACTGTTATTGTTTGGAGAAAAAAAATCTCTGGCCTTGTCAAGATTATCCATGCGGAATTGTGGGAATGTAGAAGTGAAAGCAAGTTTTCAGTCCAATTCTCTTATACTCTAATTTGTAGGCTATAAGGCAGGATCACCGGGCATGAGTGGACTGATTTTAATGACAGTGGAGGTTTATGACATGGGATATTGATGCAAAGATAATCTGGTCGGTGCGACATCTGCATTGTGTATCCATAGCGTAAAATCGTTTTAGTTGCATTGACGCAGGACGCACGGTGGACATTGGGGGCGCTCTAGGTCTACCGTAGTCCTGGCGGCGCGTGGCGTCTGTCGTGCGTGATGGTGTGACCGTACGGTGGTTACAGCGATCGGAGAGGGCAGTGGGGGTGGTTGCGTGCTTGAGGGAGAGAGAGGGTGGAAAAGACCCCGTGTCGGGCCACTGAAACACTGTATCCCGTTAGAGAGAGGAGGGGGACAGGGGAGCGCCCATGTAAATTTTGGGAGGGTTGAAACGACTTGATACCGCCTCCTGGAAAAAAGGGGGGAAGAAAAAAATCCCGAAGAAAAAAAGCCTCTCCGTTAGTGTGCCTGGCAGCCGGAAGATGGGATTTTTTTATTCCAGCGCACACCTCCCCTTTCTCCTCCCTCTCTCTTTCTCAAACAAGTCAGTCTGTCAATGTGCCGCCTGCAAGCGTTAGGACGAGTCGGGCAGGAGGGTTTTGAGCAAGTGAGTAGAAAAGCCATCCAGATTTTTCACGACTCGCCTTATCTGTGTGTGTTTTAACACACGCAGGAAACTCCTGTGTACTAATTCTATAAATTAGCTGGAACAACATTTCACATCTTTATTTATCTTCATGTTCAACTTTGCTCTTTTTTCTTGAATATTGGCCGTAGCGTTGATTTCAGTGCTTGGATTTTTAAAAATAATTTCTGTGGGTCGCTGCACCTGAAACGTCCACTTGATTTTCATTATCGACAGACCTTAATGCTCAAGGAACGTGAATGAGTGTGGGTCACTGGACGCACGGAATTACAAGTTGAATTCGGAGAAGGAATCGAACAAGGAGCTTCGCTCGCGCAAGGAGACGAAGACAGGACTATAAGAGAGTCGATGAGAAGTCTCGCCTATATCAACATGTCCTTGTGAGGATGGCTTTGTGGAGAACTGAAAGAAGATCTTTGATGTAAAACTATCATTCATTTTACGCGCATGTTTAGATTATTTCGTCCTGTTCCCATTCGTCTCGGGGGAGACGAAGAGCAAACTGCAGAGAGAGAGTGACAGGGGGAATGGGAGAGGAGGCGAACAGAATCTTAAGAAATAACAAGACGAGAAACTGGAGAATATATGTAATCGTTAAATACTCGGTTGAAACAAATCAATAGACCAGTTATTAAACACGGATAATTTTTGAAGCGACATCAGTTTGTCTGGAAGGACTTGCGTTGAAAGGGCAGGAACAGAAAAAACAAGTCATGGAATTGGCGTAAGGAAAATGAGACACTGAAATAGGCTATTTTTCTATTTGATACATTTTCACCGTGGCCTTTCATTGTGGACGAATCGAAATATTTATTCTCTTAGCTCTATCCTTTGGAGGGGCTTTTATCCATGCCAGTGCCTAAAACACCTATCACCTAACACAGCGAACCACCTACAGCCTTCAACGGGCTTTAACGTTTTGCATTGGAGAGTGTAGTCCTCCTACCTTTGGGAAACCGAATCCTTTGGCATTAATGGGGGCGAGTAAACGGGATTTTGCTTTTGAAATGGAGAGTCGGAGCTGTGGAAATGGATTGGGAATTCTGCTAATATTCTTAGTGGATTTACTTGGAATCTCTGCGACTAACATGGAGCCCATCTACTGGAATTCCTTGAACAAAAGGTAAGACCGAAACTAAGCGCGTTTGGCAAAGTGTTTATTTGTGAGATTCCAACGTGTTTGAGTGTGTAAATCCCATCTTATCGCACTCGTATATGTGTAGATAAGCGTGGCTATAGCTCTGAAGATTTTCTCCCCCTTTGCTCTTGGAAGGAGTTCAATAAAAAAGCTTTGCCACTGATCAAGGAGTCTGCAGAAGTTATGGGCATGCTGTTGCCAGACTAATAAATGCCAGGTTTCATTGACTGTGTGTGTTGAGGAATTTTACCACAAGCGAAGGAAGCAGGGTCATTATATGTGGCCTTCTTAATGTTCAGTTTCAGCCAGGTTAGGATAGAACTACCAAACCACAAACTATGAATTCAAATGTTAAACGGCAAAAATATGTGTTCTCACCAAACTAAATAATTACCCACGTAAAAACAAACCTCTGTGAAGCTTACTGAAACAGCCGAGGGCTTTGCGCACTGATGCGTGGAACAAAAACGGTTCTAAATACCTTTTTGCATTCTTTCCTGGTGTGTACAAATCTACTTAAGGTTACCCTTACACGTTAGTTTAGATTGCCACCCATGTTTCCCTTTGGAGATGGAAATGAAAGGCACCCGTTTAACAAATACTTATGTTAGTCAAACATCACTTGACAAATGTCTTTGGGGAGGAAGGTGAGTTAGTCTTCGATTTTAACGCATTGCTTTGGCGATAACATTGAACTTTTATTGAACTAGCTGGTTGTACTCGTAACTGGCTTTTGTCCACAGTGTTTAAAACGCTGCCCACGCTCACTTGTCGGAGCAATCCCCACTATAATGACAATCAAAGGACAAATCCAAGCCCGACTCTCCCACACCGCGGTCGTTTGTCATGTAGGCTATTGCTTGTTTAAGTGGACACCCGACGCTGCCGGTCTAAATCGGTATGTAGGTTATGCGGGGGCCATTAGTGATGCCATGGGGCCCTTGAAAGACGAATAGGTTTTTAATGTGTCCATGTGGCAGCCGTGGGTCCCTCCGCCTCGACAGATGCTGCAGAGGGGACTCTAATTCTGCCCCGGTCTGTCATCGAGGCCCTCTACACCCAGTGTTAATGAGCGATTTTGTCCTTGTTTCCAGGCTAATCTACAGAATAGATTCTTGAGCTGGCTTTCACAGTCTAGTTACTCACCAAAATACTTCTTCACCTAGCTTTTTTGGTTTTGTGGACAGAGGTGGAAAAAAGTGGAAATATGTACATGGTTTTGCTGTTGAATGTGTAAAATTGGCGCCACGGGAAAAAGAGAAAATGTGGAATTAGTCTTTATACATTGTTCAGCTAGTGCACCCGCCCCGAGTCTTTCAGTCACGCATACATACGTCCTCAGTCACACACTCACACACCACACACACACACACAAATTATTACCATACAATTGCACACCAAAAACACACTTGCACGCACACCAGCCAACACGCAACTAAACGAATCGAATCGCGTTTATAGCCCGGAGCTTTTACGGGCCGCCAAACAGACACTTGCATCCTAATTACTGAGCGGCAGAGAGCTTCTCTCTAGCTCCACACCCACGCACTCGTCGCCTAATGGGCATCTGTACTGTCTTGCTGGGCTGATGTGGCTCCAGGCTACAACAATCTGCGCCGGGCAAAGACAAAAGCTGCCTGCTGTTTAGGATACCGGTGAATTACCTGAGGATGGGTCAATGTCTGCTTGGAATCAAAAGAACTTTTCTTCACATCTCTCTCTCTCTCTCTCTCTCTCTCTCTCTCACTCTCACTCACTCACTCTCTCTCTTCCTTTCTTTCTTAACGCAGGTTCTTTTTGTGTACTCTCTCTCCTTCAGTGTCTCTTGTGCTGCATTCTTCCCTTTCATTCTCATTATATCTCGATTCGTCTCCCCTTGTAAATCAGTGTCATCCCCCTCTCGTCCATTCTCCCTTGTCCATTCTGACCCGCTGCTAGCGATGATGGCGCGGCTGCTGTGACGCCCTCCCCTCACTCAGATGAGAGGCAAATGAACAACATGTGTTCAACTCAGCAACTAATGATCCCGCTTCTACGGCACGGCAGAAAGAGGGAGAGATGGAAGGAGGAGGGAAAGATATCAGTGTGTGTGTGTGTGTGTGTGTGGCAGCTCTCGGGAATATGTTCAAATGTTAGGAAATCAATATGGCTGAAGCCACGACTGTCACTAGGAGTTAGGCTAAAGAAAATGCAATTGCTCCAGTCTGGGGATCACCATGCAGCTGTTCCACGGGGAAGAGAGGAAAAATCCATAGTGAATTGTCCCGTGGCGCACTAGAGTAATTTGATAATATATGGAAATGTGATGATCAGTATTTGTCTTCGTTTGAATTTTACGACAAAAAATGGGGTTATCTATGTCAGCCTCAATGTGTTGCTGAGCTATTTAATATTAGTATTTTGTCCTTTGGGTAAATTATTAAACAGTCAAATAATTTATTGATTTTAAAGTTAAATTCATGTTGAATTTGCATGTCTGTAATTTGAATACCGCCTGATTACTTAATGCTATGGACAACTGAGCATAGTATCATCCTGCAGATTCATGACACCTTGGACAGTTAAAAAATGATACAGATTAAGAGTTAGGATAAAACAAGTGACAATCAGGGACCAAGTCTTCATATCATCACCTTCCTAAAATAATCGCCTAAGTTAGGGGTCTCCAACAGGTAGCTCGGGAGCTACTAGTAGCCTGCCACCTATAGCTCTCTAAAGGGTCAAAGGAAATGTAAATGAATGTAAATGTAAATCTCATGAATTAGTCACAAAAGTTATTAAACCTGGTAAAATTCTTCATGAACTCAAATTCAAACATCAGATTTGATGATAATTATGGAAAAAGAAAGGCGCCAGTAAAGGTCAGATAATATTTTCTCCCCACAAATTTTCACTTTAGATACTTTAGATGAGTGTTCGCACTGCACTGTGAGTGTGTAAGATGGTAAAGGATGTAGCATTTATCTCCAGGCCTATCAATAGTACAGATGTGAAATAGCAGTAGAGTAGCTCTCGGCCATGTTGATTTTGTCAAAGTAGCTCTCGGAGGAACACAGGTTGGAGACCCGTGGCCTAAGTCATTTTTTCCAGATTTTTCAGGAATTGCAAAAAAAAGTGGCTAATACTTTTTTGGAGGATTTTAGCAAAAACCTTTTTTTTTTGCCAAAAAAATTACAGATAATTATTTTAGAAAGGTGATTATTTTTCTCTCTCGCGCGTGCTTTCTCTGTCTGTATGTCTCTCACACTTTCTCTCTCACACACACACGCACACACACACAAACACACACAAATACACACACACACACTTCAACAAGCAGGAATAGGCCTATGTCATAAACAGGTGCCAACAGTAGTGTCACTTATATGCCAGACCCCTGAAAAAGACATGCTCACAGAGGCCTGGGGCAGTGTGCCTATATAAACGCCCCTTCTGGATTGTAAATGCTAGTGAAAATCCACGGCTGTTTATTTGTATGTGTGTATGTGCGTGTGTGTGTGTGTGTGTGTGTGTGTGTGTGTGTGTGTGGTGTGGTAGGGGTGCCTCCCTTTTAACTGCTCAGTGGCTTGTTCTACAACTCTCCCTCTCAACTGCACTTTAAAGACGAAACCCCCTCCGGATTGTCAATAATTAATTAATCGGCGGCTAATTGGCTTGCGAAGGACGGGCTGCCTAAGTAGGGTAAGTGTTGAAGAGACGATAAGAAACGAAGGAACAGAGAGAGCTGCCACGGAGGAGAGAAGAAGAAAAAAAATCTCCAAACACCTTTGATGGGATGCCCATAATGGCAGGAGCTGGGGTTGAACTGAGGCAGAAAGTTAGTGGGTCAGAGATGTGTGTGTGTGTGGGAGCCATATTGAGTTCAAAACTCTTTGAGTGCTCCCTTTTCAAGTGAAATCAAGTCATGTTTTTGAGACAGGAAAAACTATAATTAATTGACTTTATTTTGGAGCTGGCGTAGTTGCTTCAGGTTGTTTCTGGCCATGTATCTCTTTTTGCTGTAAACATGGCAACAAAATGCTGGGGCTTACTTTATGCCTCTTTGAATTATTGTTATTATTGGAAATCGAAAAGAAAAATGGAGAAAGACAAAGAGAACTGGAGCACCATGCAGACTTCTGAGACTGAGAACCAGGGCCTTGTCAGTCTTGGATCTAAAGGCTCACTGTGTGTGTGTGTGTGTGTGTGTGTGTGTGTGTGTGTGTGTGTGTGTGAGAGAGAGAGAGATTCCTCAGCCATTTCTTTGTTATGCATCTGGTCGGAGGCTGGCCCTGTTTTTCTGAAGAGCTTCTTGCTGCTGCAGCAGCAGCAGCTGCCCTCCACTCGCCTGACTTTTATGAGCCCCCATGCAACAAGAGCTGTAGAAAAAAACAACTTTCTTTCTTTCTCTTTCTTTCTTTCTTTCTTTCTTTCATTCATTTTTCTTCATTATTTTCTATTCTTTTTGTTAGTTTTCAATCCTTGTTTTCCATTTTGTCCTCTCTGTTCCTTACTTTTCATTCTGTTTAGTCAGTTATCTTCTGCCATTTCTTTTTTTCTTTCTTTCTTCAGACTCTTTCTATCCCTCTCTCTTAATATATCATACTATTCCTATTGTCTCACTCAGTCTTTCTCCTCCTCTCTCATCAGCCTCACTCTCTCTTTTCCTTTCCATCTTTCTCTCTCTCACACTGGCTTATTTTCCAGTTCGTGGAGGCAGCTGTGTGTGTGCGTGTGTGTGGGTGCGTGGGTGTGAGTGTGTGTGTGTGTGATTTTATGTTGGCCCAGCTGGGTTGCTGGGTTAGTCTGCAGGACCGCCTGGCTTGTCCAAGGGCCGTCACACACACACACACACACACACACACACACCCACACACACACATACATACACACACACACACAGGATGGGGAGGATGTTGAGGGCCAGTAGCCTGTAGAGCCCTGCATGCTCTCTGCACTTAGGCAAACATGAGCCTGATCACCCAGACGCTGTATGCTGACATGCACCACTTCACCTAAAAAAGCATGCCGCAGGGCATTCTGGGAAGGGGTGTGTGTGTGTGTGTGTCAGTGTGGGATAGTTTATCCCCGTTTTCAAAAAGGCATCCACCTTTAAGGTCCCTCTAAATCACTTGAGCAAATATTTTCTGATCTGTAGAAAAAGTAGGTATTGAGAGAGAGAGAAAGAGAGAGAGAGAGAGAGAGAGAGAGAGAGAGAGAGCAGTAAGCATTCTACCTCGTACTTCACAGTTCAGTTCAAACCTTTCCCTCCAGGTCACCTCTGATAGCTTTAACCTTACCAATGTTAGCCAATTTAACTTCTTTCCATAAGTCCTTTCCATCAGCAGTCACCGCTTCCCAGCAAGCTAGCTCACAAGTGCTCGAGAGATGCTGCTAAACCAAGTGGCCATGCTAAATGGGCTCTTTCTAGGAGTGCATTGTAAAGGGCCACAGGCTAAGGGGCTAATGGCATGGAGCCATACTAAACTGGTGTGTGTGGAGGCCTGTTCTAACACCAGGGTCGCTAATCCGGACTACTGGCCGGGCTGGTCACATGGGCCCGTGTGTGCGTGTGTGTGTGTGTGTATGTGTATGGAAGGGGGACAGAGGGGGCAGATCTTTGGCCCAGACCTCTGTGAGACTTTGGCTGTTGCTGTTGCCAGTCACACACACACACACACACACACACACACACAGGCATGTACATGCATGCATGGACCCACACTCACATAAATGACATTGCCCCCCCTCTCCCATGCCCCCCCACCCCCTCTCCTTTTTCAATACCCCCTCTAATCAGGATCATCCCTTAATGCCACATTTGGGCCACCGCTAGTCACCCACCCTAATACACACACACACACGCATACACACGCACACACACACACACACACACACACACACACACACACACAGGATACAGTCACAGAGGTAGCTCCCTGCTTCCCTGGCTGATCACCCTCATCAGCCAAACACATACATACACTTTTTTTTTCCAGTGTGCATTTGCAGACACACACACACACACACACACACACACACACACACACACACATACACACATACACTGTTTGCAATAAGCTCCTGCCAAAATTGGTCTGACATGGTGTGAAACACACACGTACACACAAACACCTTGACAAGTAGACTCAGACACACACACACAGATTGTACAAGGATAAGTCTAATTCCCCTACTGTTATTTTAGCCCCCAACACACACACACACACACACACACACACAGACACACAGACACACGCATATGTATGTGTATTTGCATGTGTGCTGGTGGCTGGTATTTGAATGGGGAATATAGCAGTAACCCACAAGGCCCCAGAGCTAATGAAATAGCTGTCTGGTTATCAGGACGGTTATTCATACCTAGTTGTGCCTCAGGCACTTCTGTGTCTGACACTCACACACACACACACACACACTAACATAAACGCACACACACAGCGCTGATAAGATGTTGGCACTGATGTCAGAGCAGTCGGTTAGAGGTGGGACGACT
>PYXC01000365.1:792500-805000 GCA_015244755.2 Tenualosa ilisha
TGTGTATATACACCCATACATTACCACTGATGCCTGTAGACACAGGTTCTAATGCTCTCCTGCCCTCTCTCTGTGTTTGCATTCCATTGCTCTCTATTTCCATCTCTCTCTCTCTCTGTCTCCCTCTCGCACTCAGTCACACACACACACACACACACACACACACACACTTTCTCTCACCCTTTCTCTCTCTCTCTCTTTGTACAACCACTGCTCTTTCCTCGAGGTTAAATGTCAATCTGCCAAAATCCTCCGCCATAATCTCACAGTTTAATCTTGTACAGAAGTGTGGGAGAATATGACAATCCTCCCATCCCCCGCCCCACATCCCTCCCACCTCACCCTCTCGCTAATGCAGCTTAAAGCCTGCTGAGCCACCGCAGCTCATGAAACAACTATGCAGAACGTGTGGGCCAGATCAGGGCCGCATGAGAGCCAGATCCCGTTGGTATATCTTGTCCAAATGTTCTGCTTTGTCATGGCAATCCAAGGCAAGTTTATTCATGTAAATCAACATCTGCATAAGTAAATAATAAAAAACCAGTAACAATACTTGTCAAGACAAGAAGGTTTAGTTCAATTCAAGGCTTGCAGTGACTGTGAGATTATGCTTCACATTTCCTGCTGCTGTCCTTTGCAAAGTTGGATTTATACCGTTATTTAACTATTGCACTTACCTCTCAAATATGTGAGATTGACATTCTGATTATAAAAAGGCAGTTTTGTAATGGAAGGATCGATTGAAAGAGAGACAGAATGAGGGATGGAGAAAAAGAGAGAGGGGGGGAAAAAGGAAAAGGGATATATAAGTGTCATCATCTCCATTTTTCTCATTATCGCTATGCTGTCATCCTGCACTCTTCCTCCCTCTCTCTGTCTCTTGCTCCCTTGCTCACTCACTCCCTCCCTCTCTTCTCTCCTCACATTCTTATTTCTGGACTTGTCATCTCTCTCTCTCTCTCTCTCTCTCTCTCTCTCTCTCTTTGTTGCTTTCATCTTGTTCTTCCACTAGCTCTTCCCCTCACTGTTCTCCTTGTGCTGAAGCGTCAGCTCCTCACGTTTGACGTTCAGTCAGAAGCTTCGCCGACTTTTACGTCTTCACTAATTTTACATTTGAGATTACATCTAAATAGAAACTCTCACACACACACACGCACACACACACACACACACACACACACACACACACACACACACACACAGCCAGTGCCAGGCCTTGCCACTCCTGTTATCTCTGCCTTCCCCCTCCAAAATATACAGGTGGAGCTCTATGTGTGATCACACACACACACATACACACGCACACACACACACACACACACACACACACAGGCTGCAGTAATGAGTTGTTTGATTGACAGGGAGGTGCCTCAGCCAGGCAGTCGCTCCAGATGTTCATCACAGGAACTTTCCTCATCATGGAGAGAGGAATGTGTGTGTGTGTGTGTGTGTGTGTGTGTGTGTGTGTGTGTGTGGTGTGTGTGTGTGTGTGTGTGTGTGTGTGTGTGTGTGCGGCGGCGTGTGTGGTGTGTGCGCGGCGTGTGTGTGTGTGTGTGTGTGACACAGAGGAAGAGAGACAGAGAGGATGAAAATGTGTATGCAAGCAAGAAAGACGATTCTTATGGAAAAGGAGAGCAAATGAGTGGGAGGGTGGTGGATTAGTGTACATGAGAGAGTGAATGGGAGAGAGAGAGGGAGAGAGAGAGAGAGAGAGGCTGCTATATGTCTTTGTTATGTTACTGTGTAAGTCTAAACACTGGCTTTGGTAACCCTGTACCTACACTGTTATGCCCATAAAGCTCCCCTTTAAAGTTGAATGTGAAGGCAACAGGAGTGAAACAGATGGAAAGTGGAAGAGAGGAAGGGAGTGTGTGAGTGAGAATGAGAGAAAGCTAAGACGAGAAGCTGGACAACATATGAGCAATATGAGAGAGAGGAGGTTAAGGAAGCGTGGAAAGTGAAGTAGTAAAGTAAGTAAAGCAGTTTGTGAGTGCACAAAACTGGTCTAAATAGAAGGATAAACTAGTGAGACAAAGGTGGAGCGATGGAGAGAGAGAGAGAGAGGAAAAGAAAGAGAGGGAGTGAAGGAGTTTGCAAGTGAGACTGACAAAGACAGAAGAATAAACTAGCGAGACAAAGACAGAGATTGAGAGAATGTGAAAGAGAGAGAGAGAGGGAGGAGAAAAAGAAGAAGAAGAAACAGATGGGGAGGACGAGGCAGGCAGATTATTAATTACATAGGCTGAGAGTGGGGAGCATTCCTTAAGCCTGGCATGCTGCTGTTCCTCAGTCCTCCAGCACAATCACACAATGGCCAGCCCAGGAACGAGGGAGGGAGGGGAGCGAGTGAAAGGAGATGAGGGGAGGGAGGGATAATCCATCCTGCCGAAGGGACGGCGTCCTGAAAGCGTAAAAGCCTGAACGCCGCCTGTGCCTTCACATCGAACCACCTCCGACTGCGTCTTTGTGCCACCACGTATCTCTCTCTCACTCTCTTTTTTTTTTTTTACTCCTCTCCCTCCTTCTTTCTCTCTCTAACCCTCTCTGTTTTCGGTGTGTGTCTGCCTTATGGACCAATGGATCTAGATCCCTCCCTCCCTCCCTCCCTCCTTCCCTTCTCTCTCCCTCCTTCCCTTCTCTCTCAAGTGTTTTGTGTTGTTGTAGTTGCCAGACTAATTAGTTGCTGAGGTCACATTGTCTTTTGTATGGCTATTTAATGCATCGCTATGCAACTCGCTCTGTGTGTGTCTGTGTGTGTGTGTGTGTGTGTCTGTTTGTGTGTGTCTGAGTGTGTGTGTGAGAGTGAGAGAGAGAGAGAAAGAATGCGTTGGGATTTTTATACATGTGTAAGAGTGTGTGTGCGGGCGGGCGTGTTTTGGCAACCTGTGGTTGGCAGTGTGTTGTCTCGTCTGGCGCATACAGAGAAGGAGAATGAGAGTCCCACAGAGATGCGGATTACATAGGAGTTTACACAGATACAAACACACACACACACACACACACACACACACACCACGCACACGCACACGCACGCATACAATCTGAAGGAACCCACACAATAGACAGAAACCATATACACACACAGTCCGTACATACCCCAAGCCCCGCAAACTGTACAAGCACGCAGACATCACTGATGGTTTTGGAATAGATTGTAAAATGAGTAAATTGCATAGCACACTAACATTAAATCCCCATTTGCAAATAGGAGACTTCTCAGCCAGTTGTGGCTGTCCACTGAGCTTGTGGACTCACAGTAGTGTGTTGGTGTGTCCCCATGGGAAACACGTAAAGACCACCTCTGTGCTAGAGTGACCCGCTTTACCTCAGAGACCTGCTTATCCTCTTAAATAAACCAGTCACCCTTAGACACACACACACCACACACACACACACACCACACAACACACACACACCACACAGAAAGGCACAGCTAGACATATATGAAATGCCACTGTGGCATAGCTTAACTTTAAAAAAGAATTTGTGTGTCTAACCTACCATGTGTGCGTGCGTGTGTGTGTGTGTGCATGCGTGGTGTGTGTGTGTTTTTGCTGTTGTTGTTGACTGTCAACAACAAAACTTTAACCGCTGTGCTTGATTGACAGGTAAGTCTGTGACCCATACGACTCCATGCCTCACACACACTCATCCTGTCACTTGTCCACTTCTGTGCAGACAGACAGACACACACACACACATACACACACGTCCACCCTGGTCCACAGATGGAAACCTAATTCTGTCTCTCTCTTCTCTCTCCTTTCCCAAACCCCACCAATTATAGTCACTTTCCTGTCCCTCTCTCTCCTTCCATCTTGCCTCTATCCCTTTCTCTTTCTTAACGAGATATCTCGTTAATGTCAGATTCTCTCTCTCTCCTTCTCTCTCTCTCTCTCTCTCTGTCTCCTGGAGTAGAGTATTTTTTCCTCCCCTTTTCTTTTAAGTGTGAGAAAAAAATGTCAAGAGAATAGGAGTGCTTTTTCCAGTCTGAAAGAGTGGGTGTTGGTGGTGTGTGTGTGCATGCGTGTGTGTGCGTGCGTGCGTGTGTGTGTGTGAGGAGGGGGGCACAGTTGTAGAGTGGTTGAACTAAAAACTACAGGAGGTGTTGGGGTGGATGGGGGGATGGGGGTAGATGACTGAGCGATTACTGCCTGGGTTGCAGGGGGGACAGGATTGTGTGGTGCACTCGCTGTTGGAGTTGGAAAGGCCAGAGGGGTTGCATTCACGGGGGGGCATTCTCATTCACTACCTCTTTTATTCACTCTCTCCGTCTCTCTCTCACACATACATACACACACTCTTATTCTCTCCGTCTCTCTCTCACACACATACATACACACACTCTTATTCTCTCATTTTTTATTCCTCTCTCTCTCTCTCTTTCTCCCTTGTTCCCTCTCTCTCCTGCTCTCCTTCTAGTTGGCTGTCCTCACTTCTCCTTCAGTCTCTGTCTCTTGTTCCTTTTCTCTTTTTCTTACTCTCTCTCTTTTCTTATATTTTCTCTCTCTCCCCCTCATTCAGCCTCTCTATCATCCTGCCTCCCCTTTTCTCTCTCTCTCTCTCGCTCTCCTTCTTGCTCTTCCACATTCTCTCATTCCCTCTCTCAATCTTTCTTTCTGTCCATGTCTCTTCTCTGATTCTGTCTTTTCCTCTCTCCCTCCCACTCTCTATCCATCCCAACTAGCTGATCTGCATTATTAAAGAGGACATCCAGAGGCTGGGCTGTGGGGTTGTGTGTTGGGCTGGGTGGGTCTGGGGTGTGACGGGACCTAGCGGTGGTGCGCGCTGGATTGCGGCGTGAGCGATGAGCACGGACCCCCTCTTTTGCCTCGGGCGCGTTTTCACGGTGGATTCTCTGCGCCTCAGGCGATAACACACATCTTACAAGACAGCCTTAAATATCAACAGGGAGCAAAAGAGAGGGAGGGATGGAGCGGGCAGGAAGGAAAAACAGCAGGATGGAAAGAGAGAGAGAGAGAGAGAGGGGGTTTGAGAGAGAGAGGAGGGTGACAATGGACAGGATGAATGTCAGAAAAAGAGAGAGAAAGATGGAGGGAATGAAAAAGAGAGAAAGGGTGAAGACAGAGAAAGAACAGGAAGAAGAAGAAGAAAAGAAGAAGTAGATGAAGAAGAAGATGAAGAAGAGGACAAGGAAGAAGAAGAACAGGAAGAAGAGGAAGGATAGAACTGTAAATGGCCAAAAGACACAAGCATGAAAAAGGGAGAGAAAAGAGAAAGTGGGAGAACAAAAAGAAGAGAGAGAAAGTGAGTGAGTGAGGGATTGAGAGAAAGTGAAGAATAGATAGAGCAGCATGAAAAGAGAAGAAGAGGAAGTGCGTGGTGGATGCATGGAAAGAGAAAGAGAGGAAGCACAAAGAAGAAAAAAGTCTCCCAACTTTGCCACGCCTGCAGGAGGGCCAGGAAACAGTTGGACAGGCGAGTCATGTTAGCTCTGCCTGACTTGATGTGTTAATTAACGAGCGTGGCCCGTAGATAATTAATGAGCCGCTCTGATTAATTACGGCTCTGGCGGCGCCGCTCTCTCTCGCCTTCAGACGCCAGTGAGGGCTCTCTGATACCAAGCCCAAGATCAGAGATCAGGGGGCATCTCACAGCACTGCACAAGCAACAGGGGTTAGTCCGCTCACTCTTAGTGTGTGTGTGTGTGTGTGTGTGTGTGTGTGTGTGTGTGTCTGTGTGTGTAATTGTATCTGTCTTCCTCTTTCCGTGTGTGTGTGTGTATGTGTGTGTATGTGTATGTGTTGTTGACTATGAAAACTATGTATGGAAGAAGGGAAGATAAATAAGAGGTTATGGATAAGCAGTAGAAAAGGGGGAGAGAGACGAATGGAAATAGAAGAATGAGATGTGAGAGCCTGATAATAGATAGATTGGTAAAGACTGACAGACAACCAGAAAGAGAGAGAGAAAGAGAGAGAGAGAGAGAGAGAGAGATGATAGTGGGAATTAGCCACAGCTTCTCTGTGGTGTGCATCTCTATATATAGCTCAATTTCACACAAGACTCGTGAATTTGTTTGAGACTCTGTGTGTGTGTGTGTGTGTGTGTGGGTCTGTGTATGTCTGTGTGTGTGTTGTGTGTGTGTGTGTGTGTGTGTGTGTGTGTGTGTCTTTGTCTGACTCACAAGCCTGGGCGTGTATGATCCTGACTGTGTCACACTTTGTGTCAGGCATCATGCCCTTGAGCTGAGCTGCCAATGTTGGTAGGAGAAGAGTGTGTCTTAGAGTGTGTGCATTTGGTGCTTGTGTGCATGTGTGTGTATGTGTGTGTGTTTTTGTGTGTCTCATAACACCCTTATAGGGGCTCCGACAGCAGATCTCATACAGTAAAATCACAGGCCCAATTCTCTGAACTAGAACCAGGGCTCGAAGCGCCTTGAAGCTACACATCCTCACAAACACAATCCCAGATCCCAGATCTCAGATCAGTTTCCTGGGGTTAGTCCGTAAAGACGTGCTGGGTGACCTACAGTAACTAGGAAGGGGAGAAAAAGAACACAACAAAACAAAACAAAGAATGAATGGAACTGGAATGTTGGGGTATAGAATAGAACTCAGCCAAGCAGAACGGAAAGGAAACAGTGCGCCGTCTATCCCCCCCAGAAACAAAATGGCTGCCAGTGTCAGGCGTTGAGGAGCCGTGCCGTTTTCTGGCACAGTCCAGCTTACGCAGTTGGAGTGTGTGAAAATAAATCTGACCCACGCTTGCCAGCACCCTAGACGATACAGCCGGGGCAGGATTAATGGCCTAAAAACTTTTTTGTCCTCCCATTTCTTGTTTTTTTTTCCTCCATTATTTATTTATTTCATTATCCCACTCCCCTCATTTCCTCTGAAAATTGAGGAAACTGTAAACAATGGCCAACTGCTAGCATTAGCATGTTAGCCTCACTAATCCACTGGTCAGAGGCAGCCCCATCTGCTGTCTGTTCAGATGTCACTTGTCCAAATCATGAACTGTACTAGCTGCCATGCAACTACTCTGAAACACATAGACAAAGCTTACCCCAAATCCCTGTAAAGGAGTCTATGACCAGGCATCAGTCTACAGTCCTGTAGAATGTACAGAAAATATAGATGGGTTATTAGTCACTAAAGGTCTTCACATTTCTGTTGCTGATATGACTTTCATTTAGTATTGCAGCCAATGTCTCATTACCTCAGGAATCCCCCAGTGTGCCAGTCTTCACTATTCGGTACATATGCTTAATGAATTCACATCCAAAACAACACATACCCAAATGGACAAAAGGAGATTCATTGCCTTGTTTCTCACTTAAAAAGCAAAGCACTAGCATCAATACCAATGTTCATTCTATGTCAGACCTGTTCTTCATTTATGGCATGAATCCCACTCTAGGACCACTGAAACTGGCTAATTTCTCTGCAAATAGCATTAAGCGATATTGACGCTACAGGGCTGCTAGCCGCAGAGTGGATAATTAGCAGGCTAGCTTTCCACACAGGAAAGGACTTTTATTTTTGGCTTCTTTGGGACCCGTTTGTGTGTGTGTGTGTGTGTGTGTGTGTGTGTGTGTGTGTGTGTGTGTGTGTGTTTGTCTAGTCAGTGTACGCTTCATGGTCTAAATACATTTTGGATTATGCAGTCCTACCTCAGCTGCTAGTTTTCCTGCCATAGCCTGGCTCCTGAGCGCTAGCTCTAATTGGGACCAGGTTGTGTCCATGTCGGGCACTTCAGCCAGGCACAAAAGGCCTGACAAACGTGGTTGTTCCATTCTCTCCTTTTCACTTTCTCACTCTCTTTTCTCAACCTTCTGTCCTCTTTATTGTGTCAAATGCTTGCATTCAGCTTGGCTCCTTTTCCCTGTCAGCATCTCTCTCTGTCTCCCTCTCCCTCCCTCTCTCTCTTTCTGTCTCTCTTTCTCTTTTCTATCCATCTCCAGGAGGCCATTGAAGTGATGAGCAGATAAATGCTCATTGTTTGGTGAAAGAAAGTGGAGAAAAATGCATTTTTTCTTTCCGATATTCTCTCTGTCGCTTTGTCTCCTATAGCGTTGGTTAAAAAAGAGGGAATGACAAAAGCCATTCTCCATGCCCCTTTCTCCCACCTCCCCACTACAACTTTGAGTAGGCTACCTCTCTCCCTCTCCCTGTTTCTCTCCCTCTCCTTCTCTCTCTCTCCCCCTTTCTTTCTGTCTGCTATCTTCTTTCATGCTCTTCCATTTGCTGATCTCACTTTCAGCCACTCTCTATCACACACTCTTTTTCTCTTCTCTCTTTCTCCTTCTTTCTCTTCTCACATTCTCTCTCTCAGCCTTTCACCCCACCCTCTCTCTCTCTTACTCTCTCTCTCTCTCTCCCCCTTTTTGTCTCCCCTTCTCTTTCTACCTTTGTCCCTTTACCCTCTCCTTCCCTCTCTACATCTATTCACCTGCCATTCTCCTCTGCTGGAGGTCTAACTAATTATTCTCTCCTCCTCTCCACTCTTTCACTGTTTTATACCTCTCTTGTCCTCTCCATGCCACTGGCCTCTGGCCTCTCATCTTGTATATGACCCCACCCCCCTTCCCTCATTCTGTCCCACCTCTCCTCTCTTCAGCTCTCTCTTTCTCTCTCTCTCATCCTCTATTTCTTTGTCTTTCTATCTTTCTCTAATTCACGTCTTCCTGAGAGCTGCAGTATCTCTTCTCACTTTGTCATACCATAATTTGCTGTTGTTGTTATTATCATTTTGTCTCTGATGTTTTTCTCTCTCAGTGCTGAATTCAAACACCCTCTTTTGCTTCAATTTTTTTCTATCTCGTCAGTGTACTCTGCTGATCTGACTTTATCAGCAACTTTGAGGAAAGCTTTGTTGTTTTGGCTCATATGAAAGGAATTATTGGAAGATACTTGTGTCGCTCAGCGTCACCTGCTCCAGAGAGAGAGAGAGAGAGAGAGAGAGAGAGAGAGAGAGAGAGAGAGAGAGAGAGAGAGAGAGTAGAGTGATGGATGCACCACCTCCTATTGTGTACCTTCTAACTCATCTGCAAAAACGTAGATATTTTTAGTTTCTTTTCATGTTCAATTATTACAATAATTTGGGATTTGTTTGGTGTGTGCGGGTGTATGTGTGTGTGTGTGTGTGTGTGTGTGTGTGCGAGAGGGTGGGGGGGGGGTTGTTGTGGCATTCCCCTTGTGGGAATATTGTGGTTTACAGCACATTCTGTAAAAAGAACTCTTGATCAACACTCACCCCCACTGTGTCTTTCTATCATACACACACACACAATCTTGCACAGTCTTTCTCACACAAAAACTCAAAGCTCTCTTTCCCTCTGTTTCTCTCTCTCTCTCTTTCAAACCACACACACACACACACACACACACACACACACATTCCTCTTTGTCTATATTTATTCTCATTCTTTTTATTTATTTTTCATCCAAGCCTTTGGGGGGGGGGGGGGGGTGATCCAGGCAAAGGGATTCTGTTCCTAGATTCAATATGGAACCTCCTCAGAGAGTACAGGAGCGAGAGAAAGAGAGAGAAAGAGGGAAAAAGAGAGAAGAGAGGAAGGAGAGGAGAGACGGCTGCCACACTTTCATCTGTCAATCACTGGCCAGTGAGGACGTGCTCGTGGGAGCGCCTGTCTCCGAGCGCCAACTCGTGATTGGCTGGGTGAGGCTTTTGGGGCCGGGGTCGGCGGTACAGTAACACACTTCTGAATCTGATCTCATCGGAGCCGAGCTCGGCAAAGCAAATGTGTGTTTTAGCCTGGGCCAGGAGAGAGGCCTCCTAACGGCACACAGAGCAGCGTGTGTCTGTCAGGTAGTCACACACACACTCCCTCTCTCCCTCACACACAAACACACACACCTCGTGAGACAAGCACACACACATCAATCAGCAGTAAGATTGGCATTACATTCAATATCCTGAGTGGGAACTAAAGGTGTCTTGGGGTGTGAATGTGTAGCTGTGTGTTGTATGTATGTATGTGTTGTGTGTGTGTGTGTGTGTGTGTGTGTGTGTGTGTGTGTGTGTGTGTGTGTGCCAAGGTGGTAATGATAATCTACTCTATCTCCTCCCCTCCCTCTTTTTTTCCTCTCTCCCCCCCTCTCTTCCATTCTCCCCCATCGCTCCTCCACCCCTCTCCTTGTCTGTCCTACTTTCGTTCACCCGTCTCTTTCTGCGGCCGACTGTTGATTTTACCACTGGGCTCCCTGACCCCAGGATCCATTTGGGACCGCAACCCGACCACACTCTCCTAAACCCATAACCCCCCAAGGTCCAGCGAATGAGGGAGAGAGAGAGAAAGAGAGAGAGAGTGATAGAGAAAGAGAGAGGGGCTTAAAGAGCCTAAATCAATTCAAGATGCAGTCTCTAACAGTGCCTGTGATACGTGAGGTCTGAAGGGTTTGAAGTTCCTGAAGGCTTTGGCTATTGCAAGGCTGCACCACAGGCAGCTGCGATGTGAGAAGAGTTCCTGGAACCAACACCAAAGTTCTGGAACCACAAGGCCTATGATTTGACCAAAAAAAAAAAGAAAAAAATCACCCTGATCTAGAATGTTCCTTGCTTTTAGGGTAGCTCGTAGTCTTGTATTTCAGCACCCTTAATCCTTTGGAGTGGATTGTTTTGGCTCAGACAACTGGTCCAAAATCTCAGGGCTTACGAAGTAGCATGTATCACTTTCTAAGACCTGGATTGAGACATCTGGTCCCATAGTGGCCCCTCAGATGTGCATCATTGCAGTTTGGTTCTCACCTCCTGGGCCTCTCCAAAGACTAGAACAAGGTGTGGGGGTCTTGATGATGGACGAGCCCCCCCCTTCCCCAGAAATGTCTTGAGGTGTTCTGGAAACTGTCCTTGCAGATGGTCCGGTCACGACAGGGGCCATTGGTTCTAAAGGGCCGTGGGGAGTCTTTTCAGTGGTTGGTGTGTCTGTTTGGGGGAGGGACGGGGGGGCAACAGACAACACCGGACCCGGGGTGACCTCCCTAAATGAGCCGGTTAACTTTGAGTGAGTGTGTCTAACCTGGATCGACCTCCCACCAGTGTCACACACACACACATATACATACACACACACACACACACACACATACACCAGCAGGGCGGCTGAAGGAGGGGGCATTTTATCCACTAAAAGCCTCACTCTAACTCCAGAAAGCGCAATCTGACTGCACAGGCGGAGCCTAATCAGTGTCTGTGTGTGTGTGTGTGTGTATTTGTGTGTATGTACGTATGTGTGTGTGTGTGTCAGTGTGACCTCTTGCGCCTCTCACACACTCCCGTCGCAGACGCCGAGCCTCCATCACCCCACACCTCAACAAAATGGCCATTATGGGACCAATTCACTCTGCCGCAAATCATCCCTCTGTCGTTCTCCCCGAGGGTGAAAAAAGAGCAAAGAGAACGAGGGAATGGAGGGGAGAGAGGAAAGAGAGAGAAAAAAAACAGCAAAATTTAGGGTGGTATTATTTCGGAGACAGGTTCATGTTCTGTGAGAAGGAGAGAAAGACAGAGTGAGAACAAGAAAGAGACAGAAGCAACAAGAGAAGACAAGAGAGAGAGAGAGGGAGAGAGAGAGAGAGAGAGAAGATTGGGAAAGAGGGGAGAGAGAGAGACATGGAAGGGAAAAAAAGGAAAAAGAAATGTTAGGAAAGAGATATGTGGCCATGTCCACGCTTGACTGCCTGCTGAGTAGAGTCTTAGATCCAGCTGCAGTAGTAGTAGTAGCAGTAGCGCTAGTATCAGAAGTGGAAGTGGTGGTGGTGGGGCTGCAGGGGTGGTGGCAGACAAGTGGGCCCGAAAACGGAGCACTGTCTTCGGGGCTGGGACTTGTGGCCAGGGCTGTAGCGCTTAGATTTATGGAGCGTTAGCTTAGCGGCGCTCTTTAGCGTCTGGGGAGGGCTGTGGCTACTCGACAGCTCCTGAAATAGACTGGGGGTAGGGGCAGGGGGGGCAGAGGGAATAGCTGGTATAGGTGTAGGAGCAGCCTTTTCAATTTGGAAAAGGCCAAACTTGTCTAGTGTGTGTGTGTGTGTTTGTGTGTTTGTGTGTCTGAGTGCAAATCCCGCAATGTCGCTGTGGTTACCGAGCTATGTGATGTGTAGGGGATGTGACGTGAGCGCTGCGGCATTCTGGAACGCCTCCGGACAGGGAGAAATGGGGAGAGAGAGAAAGAGAAAAAGGTAGCAGAGCGAGAGATAAAGAGAGAGAGAAAGAGAGAGAAGGCAGAGGTAGGGGACAAGGCAAATAGAAAGATAGCATGGGGAGATGGAGTGAACGATAGAGAGGGAGATAGAGGGTGGGGCAGGGAGAGGGATAGAGAACAAGGGACACAGAGAGAGAGAGAGAGAGAGAGAGAGAGAGAGGAGAGGAGGAAAGGTGGTGGATGAGGGCTGCATGCAGTCTCCAGCAGTAGTAGCCGCTCTAGCAGTGACAAGGACACTCTTACCTTCAGAGTCCCACGGCGATGCCACAGAAGAACAGTGCCCGCCTGCTCTCTCCTTGCTCTCTTTCTCCCT
>PYXC01000365.1:807500-812500 GCA_015244755.2 Tenualosa ilisha
GCAATCAGAATTCACCAACTCACTCTCAACCTGTCTTTGACATATTGCCTGTGTTAACAGTTGTGAAAGCAAGCAGTGATGGAAGAATCTTTAACAAGAGAGAGTAAGAAGAGGGGGCGGGGGCAGACGGATAAGGGTCAGGGCGAAACTAACACTCGTCTCCTCTCTGAGGTTGTCAGGGTCAGTGTATGTGTGTGTGTGTGTGTGTGTGTGTGTGTGTGTGTGTGTGTGTGTGTGTGTGTGTGTGAAAGAGAGAGAGAGAGAAAACTCTGTTTCTTCTTGTCCTTTATATGGGCAGAAACATCATTTTCTCAACCTCACCCCCCCCCCCCCCCTCGCCCACCCCCCATACACACACAGACACACATACACATACACATACACACATATTTCTCTCGCTCTCTCTTTCTCTCTTTCTCTCTCTCTCACACATACACAAACACACACACACACACACACATACGTGCACGCGCACACACACATAAACACATATACATACACATACAGACATATTTATCTCTCTCTCTCTCTCCCTCTCTCTCACACACACACACACACACACACACAAACACACACACATACACACACGCCCTTGTGTGTCACCTCTGCCCCCTTCTTCCCCCACACCGTGTTTCAAAGTGTGGCCTGATGAATGGCACCATTGTTGGGGAAAGAAAAGGGGAGTGAAAGAGAGAGAGAAGGAGGGGGGATGAAAAAGAGAGAGAGAAGGAGGGGGGATGAAAAAGAGAGAGACGAGGGATGCAGTCAGTTGGGAGATAGTCAGAGGGTTTCAGACAAGTGACTTGCAAACAACTCCAACTCCTTGTCTTGCGTACTGTTACCTAAATACCAATGCCTACGGCAAAGTTTTTCCATAGAAGTTTTTAATGTGTATGTGTTTATTTTAAAGCACCATAAATGCTTTGTAATGTTGTGCACACACAAAAATGAAAACAGACTTATCTGCAAGTGAATAGAAATGTATTGGAAATCTGCGTCCTTGTGATGCATGATGAGTTTGTGTCCCTGCTTCTTTCCAAGTTCTTCTCACTAAAACAGTTAAAGGGTCCTTGAGCCTCACCCAGTCTCACAACAATAGCTGTCCTCCCAGGCTCATCCCAAGAAGAAGAAACACTTCTCCTTGTAACATTTAAAACATTCCCATAGATTTAACCTACACGTATACACACCCACATATGTAGACATATACATACACATTCTTATTATAGAACCACTCCTCTGTCCTCATGTTGTAGCGATGCAGTAAGGGAGAGACGTCTGTATTGGCATGCTGGGTCCTAGTGCTGACCACTTTCATGTATTTGTTTACGTCCTGTTTCCCCTGACTATGACGTGTCCTTGAGCACAGACGCAATTTCAAACCGATGAAGGCTCCTTTGGATTAGATACAGAGGAGGGGATTTAATCTGCTGACTATAAGGACTGTCTTGCAGATTAACCTCGGTGAAATATCAGCTGAGACATGGCGGGCAGTCCTCAGCAGATTTCTTTTTTTCCCTTAGAGTTGTCATTTTGATGAACCTCGGTCTCGAGGGGGAAAAATGGCACCCTGTCACTAAATGTGAGCCACTCTCCAATCATTCCAAAACCGGCTTCCTTAACCTTGAGATTTTCTAATGGGCTTTTGCCAGTCAGTCAATTAGCGCAAGACATCGTACTCTCTCGTAATTGCATCAGGAATAGAATGTCCACATCACACACACACACACACACACACACACACACACACACAGACTGGCGAGGGTGTGAGTGTGAGGTTCCACAGTTTGGTTTGAAGTGAGTGTGTTTAAATGAGGGAGTGTGTGTGTTTAGTCTGGTGTGCTTGTGGTGGTTGATGATTATGGATGTTTGTGAGTGTGTATATATATGTTCTGTGTCTGTCACTATGAGTGGTGATTCTGTATATGGTTGGGTATGGGTGTGTGTGTGTGTGTGTGTGCGTGTGTGTGTGTGTGTGTGTGTGTGTGCATGCATTTCCGCGCTTCTTTGTGTGTATTGTGTCTGTCACTGTATGAGTGTGTGTGTGTGTGTTTGATTTGTCTACTAGTATGAGTGTGTTGTGTGTGTGTGTGTGTGTAGAGCTGATGAAAAGGGCACTATTCACTCTGACCCTCAGTAGGCCGCTGAGGGGCTTAAGCCAGCAGCGTGACCATGTACACACACACACACACACACACACACACACACACACACCTCAGCTTCCTGCTTTCTCTCAATCTTTCTTTCTTTCTTTTTTATTTCTTTCTTTCTCTCACCTATTACCCCTCCTCCTATCATGTCTTTCTCTCTCTCCCTGACTCTCTCACTGCTTTATCTCTCTGTTCTAGTTTTTTTTTTATTAATGTGTGATGTGATTCATATGGTTTTTAATGACAAGAGTTAGTATGTAGTCAGAGTACACAGTCATGTCCATAAAGAAGTGCAGTTCTAACGCATAGCCAATATTCCCATAGTTCCCCACGCTCTCTTTCGTCTCCCCTGTCAATTCTCTTTCTTTAACTTTCTGTAGGATTCATCTGCTCTCTTCCCACAGGTTTATCTTCCTCATTTTTCTGTCCATCTCTCTCTCTCCTGCACTCTCTTCCTCTCTCTCTCTTTCTTTATCTTTCTTTATCTCTTCACATTCCCATTATCATCATTCTTTTCATCATCTTTTCTCCTCCTCCTCTTCCTCCTCCTCTCTATCTCTTAGCTACTCTATCTCTCTCTCGTGTCGTTCAGATTCCTTTCTTCCTCTTGCTATCAATACTGCTATCATACTACCCCACCCATCCACCACCTTTGGTATTCCCTCTTTTCCGGCCACCCCCTCCCTTTTCTCCCCCTCTATATCCCTCCATTCCTCCCTCCCCTCTCTCTCTCTTTTTTTCTTTTCTCTCTCCTCTCTTCTCCCTCCTCCTGCGTTCCTCCTGCAGTGTTAAATGTAGTAGCTCCCAGACAGACTGTTTGCTCCTCTATTCTCTATGGCAAGTCTGCTGTGACCTGGGCCTCCATCAGATAAGCACCCACAAATGTGTCATATGGGAAGCACAGGGCTTTGTGTGTGTCTGTGCGCCTGTGTGTGCGTGTGTGTGTGTGCACACGTGTGCTTATGTGTGTGGTAGAGCGAGAGTCTGTGGCATATGTGTGTCTGTGTGTATGTGTGTGTATTTGTATATTCATGGTTGCATGGTAATGTGTGTGTGCGTGTGTGTGTGTGTGATATCACCGGCACCTGGAGGAAGTCGTCTGAATGGTGTTTGCATGTTTATGTAATCAGCCCAGGCATCTGGATATGGTGGGAAGAATGCCACTAGCAGTGATCCATGCACGTGTTGCTAGTGGAGATTCCCAACATGTTGACACTAACACTTGCTTTGTCTATGTGTCTCTCTATGTGTCTCTCTCTCCCTCTCTCTCTCTCTTTCTCTGTCTGTCAGATTCTAAATGCTTTATTTATTTGGGAAATAACACAGACTCTTTCTCTTTCTCTCTGAGTTTTTTTGTGTGTGTGTGACAGAGAGAGAGAGAAAGAGAGAGAAAGAGAAAGAGAGAGAGAAGAGAGAGAGAGATAGGAGATAAGAATAATAGGAGTTTCGATGTGTAGTGTGAAGTGGCTGTTTGTATGTGCACACGTACACATGTGAGGGATTTTCATTAAGTGTGTGTGTGTGTGTGTGTGTTTGAAGTGTTTGTGTGTGCTGAGCACAGGTACTTCTTTTCCACAAGAGCGGACTGATAACCCTGCTGACCTGCGTGATAACAGCACTGAATTCTGGGATAGATTCTCACACATGCTTGAGAGTATCAGCGGCTTAAATGCAATTTAAACTCCTCCAGTATCCCAGAAGCCCTATTCCCACGCATCAGTCAAGCACTCCAACACAATGTAAATATCACTACATATATAACACTACCCTAAGAAATGTCTAGACAACACCTCAAAACGACACAAACATGCAGATACAAATTATGGGCCAGGTGTAAGCAGCACAGAAAGTAGCATCCTTATATTATGTATGACGCTGTAGGTAGCAATAGTGGTTTAATATGTAAAACAAGCTCCTCCATGTCTTTTAGTAAGGTTTTAGTATTCTAGGAGAGTGTGGTGTGTCTGTGTGTGTGTGTGTGTGTGTGTGGTGTGTGTGTGTGTGGTGTGTGTGTGTGTGTGTGTTTGTTGGAATGGTTAAATTCTCAATATCTGCCTGTGTCTGTGTCTCTGTGTGTGAACATTTGGCCAATGCATACACTCATAGTATGCTTTGTCCTCTCTCCCTCTGTCTCTGTCTTTCATTTCCCTCTTTCCTCTCTCTCTCTCTGCATTGTCTCACGCTGAGCTGTTCAGGCCACCAGGATGGCAGGAGGAGGAGGAGGAGCGATAGAGTGATAGAGGAGAGAAAGGAAAGAAAAATAATTACTGAAAGAGTAAAGAATTTGTCTAACCCACACAGGGCCAGAGATCAAGGCTGAGGGGTCTGGGTCTAATGAAGGATAACAAAAGTTATCCTCAACACACACACACACACACACACCAGACAAGCACTCATTCATTTTTCTTCACCTCTCTTTCTCTCATGCACACTCAGACTGTCTCTCTCTCTTCGTCTCTCCCTCCCTCTCTTTTGCTCTCTCTCTGTCTCTCTCTCTCTCACACACACACACACGCACACACTCAGAGACTGTCTCACTCTTTCTCTCTCTCTCTGTTATTCAAGTACTATTGTCTTTTCCTCTCTGCTTGTTAGGCTTGGATTGCTGGTGTCTCCTGTGTCTCCTGATGCCAGAACAGCTTAATGAGCTTCAGACTTATTCACCACTACTACCACCCCTCTCCACCTTTCTCTCCCTTCCTCTCTCCCTCTCTATCTCTCCCTCTCTCTCTCTCTCTCTCATCCACTCTCTTTCAATTCTTTCTTTCTTTCTCTCCTTTAATCAGTTTAGTGTTGGCTGTCTGTATTGGATATCCTCACGTGTGCTTTAAGAGGGAAGTAGAGTACAGG
>PYXC01000365.1:815000-817500 GCA_015244755.2 Tenualosa ilisha
CACATGGAAATGGACACGGGAATTATTGGACACCTAACACCTAGAGCATCTAGAAACATCCCTGCAAGCACCTGAACCATGGGAAACAAGCTTACCAAAAAAAGATCTCCTTAAATGGCACACTTGATCTAATCGAGGACCATCAGAGAGGAGATCCCCGGTATAAGGAAAAAAAAGGAAAGATGCTGTCTAAAAATTCAGGATGGATTAGGATTTACAGTTATTCTGAACCTGGTAGTTTTCCATCAGTTTCATTCAATAGAGCGCCACCTATGGCACTGAGTGGTATTACAGGAAGGTTGGGTTAATGTTGGCTAATTTGGTGGCCTAGTAGAAGTCATTTTTGAGCACATGTAAGGAGGAGGTACTGGAAGAGGCAGGTGTTGTGGTGGGGGGACTGTAAGGTACTGATGTCATTAGTTCTACATCACATTGTGTTAATGCTCCGCAGTGATTGACTGATGTGTAGCTTAGCCTGACTCACTCCCAAAGCAACAGCCAGCCACCAACCAGCCAAGTTTAGAACAGGAATCTGACCCAGGTGCACGTGTGTGTGTGTGTTTGTGTGTGCAAGAGAAAGAGAGAGAGAGAGAGAGAGAGTGTTTGGAAAACAAGATTACTGCATTCAGACGCTTCCTCGTTCCATTGAGTATCTCAACAGCCGTGACTGCAGCTATGCAATCACACCTCGCACAAATATACAGACAGCAAACACACGTGCAAACACACACACACACCACACACACACACACACACACACACACACACACACACACACTTGCACATAGAAACAGTCTGACACGCTTCAGCCTTTATCACTGCCCTGGCAGACTCGACAAATCGATTCTCAGGCCAGGCCAATCAATGAGGTCTCAAGTGCAAGGTCAGACATGCAGAGAGAGGGAACCGGAGACTGAGAGAGAGAGACAGACAGAGAGAGAAAGAAACTGAGAGAGAGACAGAGGGTATGTGTGTGTGTGTGTGTGTGTGTGTGTGGTGTGTGTGTGTGTGTGTGGTGTGTGTGTGTTGTGTGTGTGTGTGTGTGCGTGCTTGTGTGTGTTCATTTTAAGTCAATAATACAAATAGTCTGCATATTTCAAACATGTAGCTTTTGCAATTAAGAGTGGATTCATTCATACCAGGGGAGGACTGTTTGTTTTGTTTTTGACTTGAGAGAGGGAGAGAGAAAGAGAGATGTGGAGGATCAGCAAAGAGGTAGAGAGAAATTCTCTGGTTTGGTTGGTTGAGCGAGAAAAGAGGTGGACAGATAGAGAGAAAAAAAGAGGAGGGAAAAGGGTGGAGTGAGAAAACTTTTAAAAAGACAAGAGTGAAGGAGTTACAGATGTGCCCCAAGTTTACTAAGTCAAGCACATGTGTTATTATAGAGGGGTGTGTGTATATATATATGTCTGTGTGTGTGTGTGTGTGTGTGTTTGGGTGTGTTAGTGTCTTGAGTGCTTGTGTATATATCTAAGACACACCCCTGAGGCATAGTGGTATTAATTAACCTGCCAACACTCTGTGTTAATTTATTCAATATGGGTTAAATGAGCTGGAACAGTCACTGCTAGGTGTGTCTCTACAAGAAGGTGTGTGTGTGTCTGTGTGTTTGTATGTGTGTGTGTGCGTGTGCGTGTGTGTGTGTGAGAGAGAGAGAGAGAGAGAGAGTGTGTGTGTGTGTGTGTGTGTGTGTGTGTGTGTGTGTGTGTGTGTGTGTGTGTGTGTGCACGTGCACGTGTGCGTGTGCGCGCGTGTGTGTGTGTGTGTGTCTGTGTGTGTAAGACCAGACCGTTTAATTGCAGTTATCTGTAGTGGGAATGGAAGCAATAAGGTTACACAGTGACCTGAGGGCTTCGTAACCTCAGTCAGTGTAATGCACCTCCTATCCTTTTGACTGACCCTTTTCAAGACTCTCCCACACACACACACACAAATATACACACATACACAGACACACACACACACACACACACACACACACACACACACATACACAGGGCATTCTTCACATTCTTCCACTTTAGTTCAGCACACCCCAAAGACTTCACTCTATACACAAAGCCATCTTCACACATCTCAGATAAAATGACATCAAAATTGTGAGACCATCTGCTTTGAGACCAAAGTTCATGTAATCACTTCTTCTTCCTCTGCTGCTGTTGTTGATGTTATTGATGTCTAGGTGAATAAAGTGAGCTTGGCTCTCTGTGAGTTCCACTCTGGCGTATTGTAGTTTGTACAGTGTCACACTTCAAACTGAGGGGATTTAATCTTTCCTCTTGAAAGACATTCCAAGCCTATTGACTAGCGTTTTGGATTTATTTTATATATTTGGATAAAATTTGTATTGCTGTAGACATCACAGAGGTTGCCGTGGGAACACAGCTGTTTCTGTCGTTCTCGCTGTGATCTTTTATCCCCCAACCTGAAAACGAGAGAAGTAGAGAGAGAGAGAGAGAGAGAGAAAGTGAGGGAGTAGGAGAGGTGTAGAGAAAAAAGG
>PYXC01000365.1:822500-827500 GCA_015244755.2 Tenualosa ilisha
GAGGAACCTGTGAAGCAGACTGCAGGTGCAGAATCGGCTGTCCTGATTGGTTATCCAACAGCTATTACTGCTTACTGATTAGTCCGTAGAGTTGTAGAATTCTCTCCTGTCACAACTGGATTTCCATGGTGATGGCATTAGACAAACTAACTCCCCTTAATCCCTTCTTTTGCACTATTCAGCAGTTATAACACATTAGTAACAGTTAGAGAGGTGTTTATTGCGTGCTTGTTACAGAGTTAATAGGCTGAAAAAGACACCCGGATTTATTTTGGGGATGGGCTTTATGCCTCACGGTCAAGGCCGTCTGGCACTTCATTTCTCCCATTCACACACACCCTCTCTCTCTCTATCCCTCATTCACTCACACTCGCATACACACTCTCTCCCTCTCTCTCTCTTTCTCTCTCTCACACACACACACACACACGCCTCCAGAAGTCTGGCTCGCTTTTAAGCCACCGTTTTAATATATGCAATTAGAGAGCTAATTAGCCTAATTAATTCAGTCGTTGACGGTGCCCAACCTGCCACTGCTCTCCAACATAGAGCTGGCTTAATCCCCGTGCCCTGCCCTCTCTTTCACACACACACAAACACACACACACACACACACACACAAAAAGGCAGTCATAGACAATGGGAGTGTTGGTGAGCTGTGTTTTTCTGTGTGTCTGTCTCTCTGTCAGTGTGTGTGTGTGTGGTGTGTGTGTGTGTGTGTGTGTGTGTTTGAGGGCTTGTGTGTCAAAGAAAGGAGTTCTCTCTGTTCATTCGCCTGTAAAACTTTCATATCTAACGGCGCTCTACTTGATGTGGAATTTGTTGAGGAACTTAAACATGGATGGAAAAGAGTGAAGTGCCTTGCATGTGTGTTCTCTGAAGCACTCAACGCCAAGGAGCGCTGTCTCTCTCGCTTCCTCTCTCTCTCTCTCTCTCTCTCTCTCGCTCTCTCTCTCACACTCTCTCCCTCTTCTCCCCTGCTCAATGGGCAAACATCACAAATCTTTTATTTTGTTTGCAAAAGCAGCTTTTTGGAAGAAACCAGATTCTTTTTTTCCATTATTTCCTTCAGGGGGACATCTTTTGGCATAAGTGAGGTTTGGAAAGCATCCGCCATCCACTGCAAACACACACACACACACACATGCAAACACACCAACACACACAGACACACGGGGTCTCCAAGGATCTGTGTTTACTTTGGGAGAGCGATGCTCAATGCTCCGTGTGAATTGTACATTTGCGGAGATGAAAGAGAAATAAGGGCCCTCCTGTGTAGCGCCACACACACTCCCCTGACTGAGACACACACACACATTCCCCTGACTGAGACACACACACACACTCCCCCTGACTGGAGTCCACTCAGCCTCTCTTCAAACTTTTACCAACCTGACCCAGAGCAACCCTCTCTTTTTCCCTTCTCTCTTTCAGTTTCTCATCCTCTTCCCTCTCTCCCTTTCTACCACCCCCCTCCCTCCAAATTCTCATCCACTTTCTCTCTCTCTCCTTTCTGTCCCCATGCTTTTACACCCCTTCTCTCTCACTCCCTTGCTACCAGTCTGACCCTGTGCAACCCTCTCTTCCTCTTTCCTCCGCTCTCTCTATCCCTCACTCACCCCATTTCTGTCTCGCTCCTAGTCTCACTTACATTCACAGTTTCTCCACTCATCTTCCACACAGCCTCTCCATCACTTACTTATCTTGGCCCTCCCTATCTCGCTCTCACTCCCAGACACATGCACACAGTCACACACACACACACACACACACACACACACACACACACACACACACACGCACAAAGAGTCATGCTGGAGGGTTACACATACCACACACATACACACACACACTCACACACACAGACTCTTTGTGTGTGTGCGCGTGTGTGTGTGTGTGTGTGTGTAACCCTCCAGCATGCATACATGGCCTTCAGAAACTGGCTGTAATCCAAACCCATTCATTCTGGATTATGACACTTCAACAGGAGATGTGTAAGTGTGTGTAAGTGGCCTTAATGCTGTCAGTCAGAGGCTGTCTGTCATTCACTCATCCATGGGAAAATCTCTCCACTCTCTCAGCAGCTTCTGTTTTGGGGGGGTTGAGGGGGTCATCTTTCTCTCTCACATACACACACATGCACACACACACACACACACACACACACACACACACAGAGAGAGAGAGAGAGAAACAGACACACATATAAAAACACAGAGACAAACTCACACATATATCCAAACACACACACACACACACAGACAAGACTAGTTGGAGCAAACTCCAGTTGTTTCCTACACCAGTGCTCCCCCGTCCTCTTTCTTGTTAGTCCATCAGTGTTCTGCCGTTCATTTTCCACCTCTCTCCCTCTCTCCCTCTCTCCTTCCGTCCTTGTCTTTCTCTCTCCTGTTCTCCCTGGAGCAGTGCATAAGCACAGATGTCAAGACGGATTACTTCGGCCTGCTGACTTTCCATGTTGTCCTCTCTCTCTCTCTCTCTCTCTCTCTCTCTCTCTCTCGCTCTCTCGCCCGCTTTATCTCTCTCTCTCGCACTATCCCTCCATGTCAAGGACAACTTTTGGTGTACTTTACTGGAGAAGGCGGGGAATTCCAAAGTGCCACTACTTTGTGCTGCAGTGGTGCGTTTAGTGGTCTCTAAGTGTGTGTGTGTGTGTGTGTGTGTGTGTGTGTGCGTGCGTGTGTTTGTGTGTGTTTCTGTGCTTCATCTCTGTGTGTTTATCTGTGGTAATCCAACACAGTCAGGCAGCTCTGAATGCTTGCAGGCCTAACCGACGACCAACAGGGCACGAGCTCAACTGTTTAAACCCCCAGAGGGGTGTGTGTGTGTGTGTTTGTGTGGGTGTCTGTCTTTGAGTGTAAGTAAGAGCATTGTTTACATGCCTAGAAGAATGTGTGTGTGTGTGTGTGTGTGTGTGTGTGTGTTTGCGCGTGTTAGCAACAGTGTTTACATAGCCAGAGGAGTGTGTTGGGATGTGTGTGTCTGTGTGTGGTTGGATGTTTTCCATGTGGCTTTGCTTTCTATCTAAGGATTGATATGTCACTTTGACAGAGGAAAGGAGGAGAGAGAAGTCAGGATGAAGTTCAACGTTCAGAAAGGCCCAACACATCAGCACAGGAAAAACACACACACACACACGCACGCACGCACACACACACACACATGTGCGCACACACATTTGTTGGCCTCTGCCTATTTTTTAGAGTCCTGTGTTTCCATATCCTTCATTAAGTCCCTTAATTAAGATGACAGTTGTAATTACTGTAATTACTGTCTATGCAAACACACACACACACACGCGCACACAATGACTCAGATGCACATGCATGCATACTTGCATGCACATACATTCTGTGCTATTCCTGCCTTTTTCATAGCCTTGCAGAATCGGATGTGCGTGTGTGTGTGTGTGTGTGTGTGTGTGCTCATGTGTGTGCATCTGTTAAATGCAGTGTGTCGCCATGCGCTCCCTCTTTGACATTTGGCATCAATGTGACCTAGAAATAAACTGCTTTTAAGAACTCCATTTTATCTCTGATACCACCACCACACACACCTCAAAATACCCCCCCGCCCACACACACACACACACACACACACACACATACACACACACACACACACAGATGTGCACACACAAAGAGAGACTCTGCTCTAGTAGTCTGCTCTCTCTTTCTCCCTGACTCTCATAACATCCTTTTCTTCTCCTATATTTAGCAACTGCTCTTCTCCTCTTTCTCTCTCTCTCTGTCTTCCTCTCTCTCTCCACATATCTCTCTCTATCTCTCTGGTGCTCTCTTTCTGTCTTTTTATCTCGTTTCTCCCTCTGCCATCCCTATTCCTCTGTTGCCTCCTGTCTATACTTCTATCTTTCTCTCCATTTTCCACCATTCCATCCCTCTTTTTTGCTATCCCTCCATTTCTCTCCCTCTCTCAGATCACAGTCCTCTTTCTCCCTTCATCCTCCCATCAGACCACTGACCCATTTCTCTTTCAGTCTCCCTCTCCCTCTCTCTCTCTCTATCTCTATCTCTCTGACTCTCATACTCACACACTCTCACACACCCTGTGACTCTCTCTCTGTCTTTCTTTCATTTTACCACCATCCCTCTCTCCCTCTCTCCTCCCCTTCTCCTTCCCCTCACCCTCCCTCCTTTCTTTGTCTCTCATCTCTCATCCCTCCATCTCTTCTCTTTCCAGACTTTTTGCCCTTTATCTGAAACTACTTTTGTGCTTCCCTTCTCCTTGCGTGGCCCGTCGGCTCCACTCTTTCATCTTGACTAATTGACTGTGATCTGTTGTGAAAATACCAAGAGAGCCTATGGGCAGCGTTACCTCCATGTTGTGGGAACGTTGTGGCTTTTCTCTGGGCATGCAGCCACCGAATGTAGTTTTTTTTGTCATCGACACTGATGCTCTCTGCCAAAGTAAGTAGTGCTTAGGGCTCCAGTGATTTGTGCGTGCAAGTGAAGTTCATTCTGTGCTACAACTAGTCTCTCTCTCTCTCTCTCTCTCCGTGTGTGTGTGTGTGTGTGTGTGTGCGTGTGTGTGTGTGCGTGTGCGTGTGCGTGTGTGCGTGCGTGTGCGTGTGTGTGTGTGTGTCTATGCACATACGCATATACATGCTTACATGCGCGAGTGAGTGTGCTTGCGTTTGTATGTACGCGTGTGTGTGTGTGTGTGTGTGTGTGTGTGTGTGTGTAGGAGTGTATAATATGTTTATTTTATATAGCTTTAAGTCTATAACATTTAGATTTCTCCAAATGGTCCACTTTGACAATGCATATGCCAGCAAGGCACTTTGAATGGAATTGAACTGTGCTCAGGGAAATTGAATTGAGAGAAAGTGTGTGTAGTCTCGTCAGACCTTTGGCACTAAATAAAGCAAAGAATGAACCAGTGTAGCCTAGCACTGACTCTAAGAACAGGAGAAGGAGAGAGTTCTTCATCCTCAAATCAATTTTACGAATGAATGTGATGCT
>PYXC01000365.1:840000-855000 GCA_015244755.2 Tenualosa ilisha
GTACAGGTGTGCCATGGCTGTGAATGACTGAGTCTTACGTTTCTTTGTTTGCCGGTGTGTAATTGGTGTGTGTGTGTGTGTGGTGTGTGTGGTGTGTGTGTGTGTGTGTATGTATGTGTGTGCCTGTCTGGGTCTTGTGTTTCTTTGTTTGCCAGTGTGTATTTGTGTGTGCCTGCGTGCATGCATGCATGTGTCTGTGTGTCTGTGTACACCTGAGTGTGTGTGTGTGTGTGTGTGTTTGTGTTTGGGTGTGAATGAAGAGAGAGAGAATGAATAGTTTATGTGTTTGTATGCGTGTGTGTGTGTGTTTGTATGTGTGTGTGTGTGTGTGTGTGTGTGTGTGTGTGTGTGTGTGTGTGTGTGTGTGTGTGTGCTCTTGAGCCCTCCTTCTTAATGTACCTCGCTTCGTTGGCGTCTCCGTGCCTGATCGCCTCGACTCCTGTGTGCACTCGTTCATCTTTCATTTTCCTCAGCTCGCTTCCTCTCTTCCTTCATCTTTATTCCATCTCTCTCCATCCTTTCTTCTCTTCGCTCTCCCTCTTCTCTCTCTATAAGGTCATGCCTGCTTTGTTTACAGTTTCGCTTGCTGAAGATTTATGATGAGACACACACACAGACACACACACACACACACACACACACACACATACACACACACACACACATTTCCAAACTGCTGAACACACATTGCACATGCATGGCCATGCACAAATGAACAAACACAAACATCCACACTTATGCATAGTCATGCACAATTCACACACACACTCAGACACACACACATACACACACACACACACACACAATCACATAGTCAAACACAGAATAGAATCAAATTGAACAGAGAGAGAGAGAAAGAGAGACAGTGTACACACATGCACACATGCTCTCTTTCTCTCTCTGTGTGTCTCTCTCTCTTTATCACACACACACACACACACACACACACACACACACACACACACACACACACACACACTCCTCTGCAAACCACAAACACATGGATGGGTAACTGTAGTGCATATTGGGGGTTGGCATCAGGCTAGGAGTATGTTTTTGTTTACATTTATGGTAAGATGATGTAGTGGGAAGCTTGTTTGTGTTTACGTTCTGTTTATGTGCAGCCCGTTTTGGAAATGCCATCAGAGTTTTCGCTGCACTAACATTGCTTAGGCGCTTGACAGCGCCATGATGACTTGCACTGATCAAGTTGTTTGTGGATATTGTTGCCGTGTACACAGACAAAAACATCAATGTAAATCTGGAACATGGAGGTTTTTTTGGGGAGTTGATAAAAAGAGCTCTTCTGGGTGGCACCCATGTGGTTATCAGATAAACTCAGTAACTCTGTTGCCTGATGCCATGCTGATAGGCTTCTAGACTGCCAGTCGCTTCTTTAATGAAGTTAGAGTTAATTAAGGGGCTATGTTGACGTTGTCACAGGGTTGCATTGCAATTGTTTTCATGTTGCTGATAGTTGAGATGTTTGTTGATATGTTTATGTTCTTTACTGATATATGTTTATGTTCTTTACTGATGGACTGACTCACAGTGTGTGTTCAGCCAATAGGGATTTGATTTATAGAGACATTAAAATACACTCACACACACACACACACAGAAGAAACTTGAATATTAGAAGTTTTACACACGACATGTGTTCCATAGTGAAGTTACTTCATAGCACCAACTGACATAATATCCATGATATGAGGAAGTCAGGTTGAGGCTTTGCTTGGAATACATCAGTAGCCTAACCCCAGGTTGTATTTTTTTGTTGTGTGTGTGTGTGTGTGTGTGTGTGCGTGTGTGTGTGTGTGTGTGTGTGTGTATCCAGGCCCCTATGGACTTCCCCAGAAACCACCCAAACCTGACCCAGCAGGACGCACCACCTCCAGGAACCCCGGTGAGTAGCAGAGAGACATTGTTACTGTGTGTGTGGGTGTGGGTGTGTGTGTGTGTGTGTGTGTGTGTGTGTGTGTGTACAGAGAGAGAGAGAGAGGGATTTAACACCAGACCACTTTTGAACTGTCATAGTTACAGTCAGTGGTGTGTTTTCCTGGAGGCCAAGGGAGCCATGGCCTCCATAAAAACGTTCTAATATAAAAGAAAAAAAATCTATTCACAACTGCATATTTTACTTTGCTATTTTTCTCGTTCAAATCATCATATCAGGGTTTCTTCAAAGGGCAATGTAGTTAACGAAACATCACACTGTGCATGCCTGCATTACACTGTGAACGCTAGTCAAATACTATCATCTAGGGAGGCCTCCTCGATAACCAGTTTTATCCAATCGGATTGAAGCATGGCTTGGCACTCAGCATTCCTCACAGTCAGGTCAAAATAGGAGAAAAAAACGCAAGGGATGCTAGCTTGATTTGGCCTCCAGGTGAATGTCATTCTAAAAATGAACTATCTAATCACACTGCTGGTATCCTGACTCAAGTGAGTTAGGGAGTCAATTTCCATTCAAAATCAAACAGAGCAGTAAGCTGAAGTGAAGCTGGATAGGACTCAGAGAAGAGCTGGGGCTATGGGTAGGCTACCCAGTATTTTAGTATGGGAACTTTTGGAAAGCTAATAATACAGCAGGACATTCAGTGAAGAAAATTATGCTATGTTGCTTTTGTCCTGCATTAGCGAAAGAGCCCACTGTTGTCTGCCTGAATGGAATTGGCCGTGTGTGTGTGTGTGTGTGTGTGTGTGTTGTGTGTTGTGTGTGTGTGTGTGTGAGAGAGAGAGAGAGAGAGAGAGAGCTGGTACAACAGACTGTTGTTCTGGGCCTTGTAGTGTGCCGTAAAGGGGCTCTGGTGCTAGTCCCATACCGTAGCCACCGTAGCTAGTCCCGTAATGACGGTTTATTTATGTTTTTATTTTTTATTTTGGCCTCCTCAAAAATGTACCTCCCGCACCGCCACTGGTTACAGTAAGACGACATTTTAACTTTCATTGCTACAGCAATATCACATATAGAATGACGGGGATGTTGAGAGGGGATGGGGAGAGAGGTGGAGTAAGAAGGAGGGTGGGAGAGAGAGAGAGAGAGAGAGAGAAGAAAAAAGGTAGATAGGAGAAAATTGTTGAGTAACAGTGTGAGAGCCATTTTGTGCAGAGAGTCATTATGGGTAGTGTGAAAGGGTACAGAGAGAGAGAAAGGTGGAGAGAGAGAGTGAGAGAGGGGGAGGTAGTGTGTGAGAGAGATTGGTGCACCAACTGCAGCAGAGGTGCTACAGAAGCGACAGATGGGAGAGAGATAGAGAGAGAGAGAGAGAGAGAGAGAGAGAGATCAAGTGCTGCTCTGCTGAAAGATGTCATCCTCTCTTTCCTCTGTTTCGCTCTGCCTTCTGCTATCCCTTCATCCATATACTTTCTCTCTTTCTGTCCTTCACTCTGTTTGGTTTTCTCTTTCATTCTCTGTACTCTCTCGCTCTCCATCTCTCTCTTTCTCCATTTTCCCATCCTCACTCCAGCTATTCTTTTATCTATCTGTTCTTTTTCTCTTCCTTCTCTCTCTCCTCCCTTCTCTTGCCTTGTCTATTTCTTTCACCCTGGTCACCTCTCCCTGTTTTTTTCTTCCTGCATCCTTCTCCCTCTCCCTCCCACTGTTTGATGTGTTTCTTTCTCTCTCTCTCTCTCTCTCTCTCTCTCTCTCTCTCCCTCTCTCCACCCCCTTCTCTCCACCCCTTTTTTCTCTCTCTTTTCCCTCCCTTCCTCCTGTATCCTCTGTGGCAATGTTGTCCTCCTAGCTAAATGCCGCAGGTTGAGGTTGGCATGGTAATGACCATCAGGGTAAGCTGGCTGTTTGTGTGTGTTTGTGTGTGTGTGTGTGTGTGTGTGTGTGTGTGTGTGTGTGTGTGTGTGTGTGTGTGTGTGTGCGTGTGTGTAGGTGGGTGTGTGCGCACCAGGGGGACAAGATGTCAAAGTTATTACTGTCATTAGTTTGGTCCTTGGTTTTTCTCAGTGACTCAAGAACCTAGTCTCTCTCTCTTTCTCTCTCTCTCCATCTCTCCATCCTTCTCTCTCTCTTTGTCTATCCCTCCCTCCCTTGCTCCCTCCTTATCTTGCTATGCTATCCACTGTGAGGGAGGAACAGGCAAAAAGGAGGGAAAATAAAAGAAAAGTATAGTCAGACAGGGAGTGTGTGTGTGTGTGTGTGTGTATGTGTGTGTATGTGTGTGTGTGTGTGAGTGTGTGTGTGAGACAGAGAGAGAGACAGATCTGAAGGTGTCTGCTCACTGTGTCAGAAGTCGTAAAAGAGAAAAGGGGGAGAGGGAGGCAGACAGAACGAAAAAGAAAGGAAGGAAAGAGAGAGACAAGAGAGGGAAGGAGATATATGGAGGAAATAAAGGGCAGAATGATGGAGAGAGTCTGGTGAGGAGGGGAAGAGATGAGATGATAGGAAAAGGGAGGAGAGGGGGACAGAGAGGAATTAAGGAGAGGAGAGGGGAGGAGGAACAATAAGGAGATGCAGAGGAGTGGTGGGCGATGATGTATTAGTCTACTCTCTACTTCTCTCTAGTCCTCCTACACACACACACACACACACACACACACACACACACACACGCATATACACAGAGGCAGTGACACAGACACACACTCAGGCAGAGACACATACACACAGACTGTATTCGGGTAAAGACATTAGTGTGCACGCACACACACACACACACACACACAGACACATAGCGAGAGAAATACACAAACACTGTGGAGACACTGGCACACACATATATACACACACACACACATATACTCAAGCAGAGACACTGGCACACAAACACACACACATACCTATGTGTCTCTAGATCATTCTGTATTGGCTACTTTCTTTCTCCTCATCAATCTGTTTCTCTTGCTCTCTCTCGCTCTCTTTCTCTCTCTCTGTCCACTATCCATCCTCCCCCCATCTCTCTCTCTCTTCCCCTCCTTTCTCTCATGTCACTCGCTCCACAAACAGTGGGGGACTCAGGCCAGCTGGTTAGCAGCGAGGAGGTCATTACCTCCAGAATAACACAGAGAGGAGGAGAGCCACGGAGCGAGGGAGAAAGAAATGGGGTGGAGGAGGAGAGGAGCCAGGGAGGTAAATGAGTGAGGGAGGCAGGGAGAGGAAAAGAAAAGAGAAGGGGGAAAAAATGAAAAGAAAGTAAAAGAAAGGAACAAGAGGAACTGTGCCAAGAATAATGATGCTTCAATTCAGCACTGTGGGAGAGACTGCACACACACACTCTCACACACACACACACACACACACACACACACCATCCAGCACTGTTGGAGAGACTGCCTCCCATTACGACCTCATCCTCCTCTATCGACATAACCCCCCCCCCCCCCCCCAACCAACCAACCACCACCACCACCACTACCACACACACACCACCACCAGCACTACCACCAACCTCACTGCACGGCAGGAGTAAAGCCTGGACCTCTGTAAACCCCCCCGGCCCCCAACACACACACACAGTGTCAACAGTCACTCCCTGTCTGAGGTATCTAGAAGCCCAGTCCAGTGGTGTATAGAGACTGATTGTACGCCCGCATGTGGACTGTAGGCATAAGTGCATGTGTTGGCCTAACCTCCACCTCACTAAGATCCCTTTTGTCCCCACACTTATATCAGTCTCTTTCTTTCTCTCTCTCTCTCTCTCTCTCTCTCTGTCTCTCTCACACACACACACCCACACACACACACACACACACACACACACACACACACACTCAGTGAGGTATGTAATGTTTTCCCCAACTGTGTTGTCTGACCATGCAGTGACATGTCAACCCTTCAGTGCTCTTTCCTCCCATGGTGCATGCATTCACAGACACACACACACACACACACACACACACAATCACATGGACTAGTTATAAGCCATATGCCACATATACTAGATATGCCAGTAATTGACTTGTAGGCACAATTTATTACATTTTCACATTTGCACAGTAAATATGCCAGCATAATAATAGCCATAACTAATATACAGGATAGTAACATAACAACAGTGTTTGAGTATTTTTGATTAAGAGTAAGATCAAGAGAGCAGGGCAGCATTTTGAAAAACATCTCAAGAGCATCCTCTGTTAAGAACTGTTTTGGGATCAGCTTGCTTCACTGGTTAGCCCCGCTAAAGGTGATTTATCACCTTAGATCAGCCTAGTTAGGTCATAGCCCTAAAAGGCAAAGTAGCATATATGCACAGTAAGAAGGCCTTTTGAGCAAGAGTAAGAGCAGGAGAGTACTGTTTTTAGAGCAATATTTTGAAAGGCTTCTCAAGGGTCTTGGAAGGGCAGTTCTGAGATCAGCTTGTTTTGTTGGTTCAGCCCGGTGAAGTTGATTCATCACTGTCCTCGGATCAGCCTAGTCAGCTCATTGCAGTCAAAGGCAAACCCTGTGGTCAGGGTCCAGGTGAAGCCAAGCCAAGTCGAGCCCTTCATAGTCCCGACTGTGGCTAACCGTAACACTGCACGAACCCAGCCAGTGGTTTGCGGGTGATTACCTTCACTTCATGTGGTGTGTGTGTGTGTGTGTGTGTGTGTGTGGAGGGCTAGCCGCTGAGCTCAGGGGCTTACTCAGACCATTCCCCCATGTGTTGTTTTAAACTCCTAGGTGAAGGCTAATATACAGTAATGGATTTCAGCAGCTCTTTATTTGTTTTCGCAACCGATTGGTACATGTGTGGTGAACATACACACAAGTCTATTTAAGTCAGAGACTGAAAAGCTGAAGTTTTATCCGCAGTGCATTTCACAAGCAAAATTGCAAACATGGATTTCAGAAACATTTTGGCAAATGCGGAAATAAAGAACAGTCTATGATTTGTATTCTTCATTATTTAGTAGTTTTGTTACATATGGTAGTATATTAGAAGAAATACTACACAAAGATGTCTTTTGTTATAAATATTTTCATTGCATTGCATAAGATAAATAGCCTTGCAATACAGAGCATCTAGGGTACTATTTACCAGACTCAACTTGTGTGTTGGAGTGAATTTGACTGTGGCATTTGACTGTGGAGACAGTATTGCATGTAACGTGCATCAGGGGCGTTATATATCAGTGGAACAGCTTTAGTCTGTGTAGCGTGTGGAGTTTATGGCAGTGTTCTGGAACTCTGGGGAAAGGGAGAGAGTTCTGATGCTCTCTCATGCAGAGAATGTTTTTGTTTTTATCCCAGTGTCAGCAGAGATTCATACAGCTCTCTCTCTGTGTGTGTGTGTGTGTGTGTGTGTGTGTGTGTGTATGTGTGTGTGTGTGTCTGTGTGCACACACTTGTGCTTGTATGTTTGTGTGCGTGTAAAAGAGGTAGTCATGTTAAGTTTGTGATGTTTGTGTGTGTGTGTGTGTGTGTGTGTGTGTGTGTGTGTTTGAGTTAGTTATGTTGCTACTAGGAAGTTAATGTTGTTTGTGTGTGTGTGTGTGTACACATATGCACCTATAAGTTAGTTAGCGACATGGGAACACACAGTCTTAAAGTTCTAATTAGCTTGGCATGCTAGCCTCAACATTAGTGTTACCTTTACCGTTAGCGGTCAGATGTTTCTTGTGTGAGAAAGTCCCATGCGAATGACACAAAGCTCTCCTGTTGAGTGAAGGGGCCTCAGTAGGCTGGCTGGGCCTTTGATGAAACCCTCTAAATCTGCTTAATTGGCCCGCGTGTGTCAGGTGAGATCCATGCCCTTTTTCGAGGATGGCTAAGGCCCCAGACACAAACGGGAACGCAAATCAGACGCCTCTGCGCCTGCCACCACCAAAACCCCCCTGCTGTGGTTTCATCTGCTTCCAGAGGGATGTGGAAAATTTTTAAAAAGAAACCCAGACACCGAATTCAGTCACACCTCCAGGTGCAACCGAACCCTCTTCATTTCAGTAGCCAAAGGCTAAATTAGCTTGCCTTGACCACTTGCTAATTTATAACCATAGGCTATTGTAGTTTGGAAAGCAGTGCTACTTTGAAACTGATCTTCTTGGCCTTAATTTTGGTGATTGCCTTGTTGCCCTTGTTGGCCTTAATTTGGTGATTACACATCTTTTTCTTTGATCTAATCAAGGTCTTTATAATTATCGCATGAACCTAATCAGTGGTGTTAACGAAGGCACCTAAATAGCAGGTCAAAATTACCCTTAAGTGCTTTTTAAAAGAACCCCTATGAAAACTTTAAAAATAAAAAAGAACGAAAATCTCGTATGCAACCCATTAGATTTAAGTGTCATCTTCAACGAGGCAAAGAGAGGAGTTGTCTTTTTGATGAGGGGCTTTTATGTTCAGATAATGTGAGTGCTGTAAGTCTATCCTCCAGCTGAGGCCGAGTGTAGAACGACTCTGTTCGAGACAATTGAGGTTTGTGGGAGGAGGGCAGGCTCTACATTGTACTGCTTTAATAACATGATGTCAGACAGTAAGTGTCTTGACAACTGTGAGTTCAACAGTGCTTTAGTGTGATTTAGGAAGCCGAGCAGACAAGTGGGATCGACGCCAGTCCTCTGTGTCTCATGCCGTTACTTTCCCTAGTTGCCTATAAAAGCGTGTTCATCAAAAATCTCTCTCAAGCTAGAACGAGACAGTATATTTCCATACTCACAACTTTGTCATAAATGAAGTCTGTACTGTAGTCTACATATATAGGTAGCATAGACCTAGAATGCCAGCAGAGTGCAAAACCCCATCGGAAAGTACAGTAGTACTTTCAGTAGTGTCACAGTGAATTCTACTTTGTAAGAATTGCTCTCACAGTGTCAGTAGGTCACGGTGTGTGTGTGTGCGCGCGTGTGTGTGTGTGTCTAGAAGCACCCCTGTACAAGTAAGCTTAGTATGGATTAGTTTTCACATTTACAAAGCTAATGAATCGCACCTCTTCTTTCTGTCTCTCTCTTTGCCTCTAACTCTTTCTCACTCTTTCACCTTATTCTTACTCTCTCTCCATCGCTAATATCCCAAACAGGAGGGAATGGCACATATCCCAGAGTTCCCGGCGGCAGCGGCGAGAATGGTCCACTGCCCTCATCCAACATCCCCCTGATCGCTGGCGCGGCGGGCGGCTCAGCCTTCCTGCTGCTGGTCAGCGCGGTCATCTGTGTGGTGTGCTACCGCCGGAGACACGCCAAGCACTCCGAGTCACACCACCCACCCCTCACCCTGTCCTCCCTCACTAGCCCCAAGCGTGGCGGAGGTGGGGGCGGCCTGGGGGGCCTGGGGGGCCTGGGCAGTCTCGGCGGCGGCGGCGGCGGCGGCGGCGGCAACAACAACGGCTCGGAGCCCAGTGACATCATCATCCCGCTGCGGACTTCCGACTCTGCGTACTGCCCGCACTATGAGAAGGTGAGCGGGGACTACGGGCACCCCGTCTACATCGTCCAGGAGATGCCTCCACAGAGCCCCGCCAACATCTACTACAAAGTCTGAGGAGAGAGGAGGAGGAGTAAGGAAAGGAAAAAAAGGAACAGCAGAGAACGAGAGTAAGAGAATGAGAGAGAAAAGGAGAGAGAGATGGAGAGAGGAGATGAGGAGAGAGATACTAAATGAACTGCCCCTCTACCCCCCTTAGACTTCAGACCAAGTAAATTCTATCACCCCCCCCCCCCCCCACCCCCAACCCAACCTTGAATAAATGGAGACCCCACCCCCCACCCCTTTCTAGCAGCCTGCTCTCTCTTCACTCTTCTCCCAGTACCCATGAGATGGACAGCCAAGCCTCGAACTGTGACACAACCCCCCCACACACACACACACACACACACACACACACAACGGAATTCTCTCTCTAAGTTCTCAGACTCCGAAGACTGTGTGTTCTTAAATCATCTTCACTGTCTCTCTCTCTCCCTCTCTCTCTCTAGCTCACACACACACACACACAAACATGCACACACACACTCAAACTAATGAACACATATGCATAATCATACACGCACCCACAAAAACACACAGAGGCACACACACCTGTTTTGCTGTGGGGTTGTTTTGCTACTCCGTCCTCTCATGCGAGGAGTCGGGACTCACACTGATGTGAGCGGCCAACAGCACACGCACACACACACACACACATACACACACACACACACACACACACACACATACACACACACACGGTATCCTCTCCACATGGACCCATTCAGTCCCTGAGCCCACCAAGCGAAGGGAGGGATGAAAGGAAAAGAGAGAGAGAAAAAAGAGAGCGTGCAAAAGAAAAGAAGGACGGAAGAGAGAAAAGCCCTGCTGTGTTGCCAGGGGCGATGCCTCAGATCTGTTTTAAATAACCGACAACAGACAAACACACAACAAAAGCAACAAATACAAACCAGAACTGCTTTTTTTCTTCTTCTTCTAGACTAGAGAAAAAAAAAATCTGAACTCTGTTCTCTTGAGAATTAACACTAAATAGCATTTTTTTTTTATTATTGTGCTTGTCTGTGTATCTTTGTCACATTGGGAGAGGGGTCTTTGTGACTCTGACCAATCACCACACAAGTATGTGGTCACTTGATGTCCAATCTGGAGCCGGATTGGCCGGTGGAGTCTTACATGGCGCTGCCATGGAAAATCCTGTATATTTTATTAACGTGCAAAACTTGTGTGTGAGTAGATCTATAATCTATAATGACACTTAAGTTGCACACAACTTGTCTGTGCTGATAGCGCGCTTCAGTAGAAAGTGTACGTGAGTGTGGATGTGTGTGTGTGTGTGTGTGTGTGTGTATGTATGTATGTTTGTCATGTGAACAACCATGTGAGTGTATGCATGTGTGCATATGTGTGTGAGTGTGTGTCTGCACCTCTGTGCGCGTTAGATTATTCTGAAACCAAAACACAAATGTAAAACATCAAAAAAGAGATTTTTTTTAAATCGCTCTTAACCCTTACATATATATATATATATTCATATATATATGTATATACTTACATATATATATATTGCTTATATATATATGTGTGTGTGTGATTACTCAGTAAACCATTCTTAGATATTTTGCTTTTTTATTGTTATCGTTTCAAAATGCTTAATTTCTCCTGTGTATAAAGATGCCTTTCGTTGCTAGATCCTATTTTTAATCCCATGACTTTTTTGTAAGCCTACAGAGTGTTGACCTTGTTTCCATTTCTGTTCTTGTAAATTAATTTAATAATTTCTGATTTTATGTTTTTTTTTTCTTGTTTCCCCCTCATCCCATCCCATCCCCTGTTCTCCACGTTTATTTTCAGCCTCTTTCACCTCTTGTATATTTTTATATCTCGTCGTTATAACTCGCTGTAGTTTTTCCTTGGGAGTTAGACCCTGTTTTGTGGAAGTGTTGAGGTAGAACAAACTGAGAAAGCTTTTCTTGTTCTATTCTTAGAGAAAAAAATGAAAAGAAATGTGCAAATCACTTTTGAACAAAAATAAAACTTAAAAAATGGCAAAAAAAGAAGAGAGGAGTATCGGGTGGGGAGGGGAAAACTGGAACAGAAAAATGGGGAAGGAGAAAAGGAAAGGGGGGAGAAAAACAGATGAGCGTAGCACCTCTAGAAAGCAAAAATAAACCGGTGAATCAGGAAAGAATTGCACAAGAGAAAGCAAAAAAGGGTGATGAAAAGAGATAGGGAGGGTTACAAGTAGATGTACAAGCGATGAAGGACAAGAACAGAGTGAGATGAGAGGAACGAAGAGATCAAGAGGGAGGAGGTAGAGTGGGCTTCATTGGTCTCCGGAGGTGCAGGTTTTTAAAGAGCGTCGCTTGGAGACATTAGCAGCTGTCATGGGCTCGCCAGGGAAAATGAGAACTACGGCAATTAGAGGGGGACACTTTATTAGGGAGAGTTGGGGGAAAAAAACACACTGACAGATGAAATTACAATATCTCACTTTTATTCACTTTCTCTCACACACATGCGCACATATACATACACTTTTCATAGTAAAGTTTGGAACTCCTCATGGATTTTTGCCATCTCCTCTCCCCTCAAGTTTGTCGTAAAGCTCACTCATGTACGCACACACACACACACACACACACACACACAAGCAAGAACAGTTAGAGAGTCCCTACAACTTTACAGAGTGCACTTTCTGAGAAGCTCTAAGTAGCAAGCAAACCTAATCAATACCCCAACGAATGCAGTTTGGCTATCTCTCCAAAACACACAAACACACATACACACACATACACACACACCACTGATTACAGCCAACCAATAATAAATACTGATTACTCTTCCTCAGTCCCTCAGCCACACACATACTCTGGCACACGGTCTCACACAGACACACACACTCACAGAGACTGATTGCACTCATGTTGCTCTGAATTCCGTCTGATTGCATTGACCTCTGTTTTATCAGAAAAAGTGTTACTTTCATACACACACACATACACATGCACAATCGCATACATGCTTACACACATACTTTGACAAGTCATTTGCAAAAAAAAAAACAACAAAAAACAGTGAAAATAAAAAAGAACATGTAAAAAGAGTAAAAAAAAATAAAAATAGTGCTATTTTGTACGGTCGAAGCCTAAAGGCGTGGTTCGTGGTCGTGTTCCCCAAAGGTGTTCTGAGAACAGTAGGATCTTGTTTTTATCGTGAGAATTCTTCTTCTCATTCTTTTGATTTTTTTTAATCTCTATGTATTTCTTTTGCGTTTTTTTAGCGTGCTGCTTCTGACGCCTGTTCCTCAGTCTTTTAGTTGCCATCTCCCACTGTGAGTGATTCTCCTCCTGTGTGTGTGTGCGTGCTCACATGAAGCTCAAGAGCAGAGCCTGCTTTGCATTTCACTGTGCCACTGAAAACAGTACACACACACACGCACACACACACGCACACACTCACGCACACAGACGCACACACATACACATGTCGCTTTTGGTAGTTATGTCAGCCGGACATTGGACATCCCTGGGTTGCTGTTTGTTGGTTGTTTTATTTGTTTGTTTGTTTGTTTTGATGGTTTTGTTTTTTGTCGTCATGTTGTCCCCCCTAAACCTGCTTTATGCAATAAGCGATATTCAGCATTGCATCAGTGTTTCAGCCCAGTACAAGCAGAGTGTAAATGTGAATATTTTTGTGCTAGGATTTTTTGCTGATTAAAAAAAAATAAGCCAAGCCATGACATTTCTGTGTGTGTATGTATGTATGTGTGTGTGTGGGTGTGTGTGTGTGTGTGTGTGCGTGCGTGTGTGCATATGTTTGTGTGTACACATTATAGGGAAGACCACTCATGAAGACACATCACAGTTCATGAACCACATCAAGAGAAGAAACCCTCAACGCTAGAAACACACACACACACACACACAAGTTAGAAGGCTCTCCTCTCTGAATATCTCCTACACCCCCCTGTCCAGAGCAGAAAGAAATGGCATTCTGTCTTATTTGTTGTGTACTTGTTGTGAGGAAAGTTTTGTTGCTTTCTAAAAAGGTGTTTTTTCCGCTCTGCGTTCTTTGTGACTGTTCCTCATGTGGTTTTAGTTTGGGACTCATTCCCTTTTTTTCCGTCTTTGTTCTGTTGTTCAGGCAAATGCTTGGTGTTCTCTTGTGGCTTATAAAAGAAGAGAGAGAGAGAGGGATAGAGAGAGAGAGAGAACTGATGATGATGTGGGTATGGAAGAAGGAAGGGACAGATCCTGACCCCACAAACCTTAGCGTGTGTGTGTGTGTGTGTGTGTGTGTGTGCGTGCACGTGTGCGTGTGTGTGTATAGCCTCCTCATGCCTACAGGCAACAAATCTGTGCGTGTGTGTGTGTGTGTGTGTGTGTGTGTTGTGTATCTTGCCAGAGTGGCCTGGGTCCATAACTCAAAAGTGCTGTGTTAAGGTTCTTGTTTCTGTGGTGTGGAACACTACTATTATTACTACTACTACTACTACTATTACTACTACTACTACTACAACTATTTGTGTGACCACTTCCTTCTGTTGGCCTTATTTTCTTCTCCATTTTTTCAGTACTGGAGTCCCTCCTTCCCTCCCTCTGTCACTCCCCGCCATCCCCTCATCACCCAATCACATTCTCTTACCAGCCCTAAAAAAACTCACTCCTGTGGGGAAGAGGGTGGGAAAAAACTAGTACATTCCTGCTTTGGAAAAACAAAATATGTTGATTAAAAAACAAACAAAAATTGTTTAAGCACCATTGGTGTCTGGTGTGGTGTTTTGTGTGTGTGTGTGTGTGTGTGTGTGTGTGTGTGTAACTGTCTGTCAATATTAGGGCAGTGATGTGTGTATGTGTGTGTGTGTGTGTTTACTATAAGTGGGATGCAGGCGTGTGGTGGTGTGTGTATTTTTTTTCTGTTCCTTTGTGTGTATATTTGTGTGTGTGTGTGTGTGCTTGTGTGTGTGTGTGTTTGTGTGTGTGTGTGTGGATGGGGGTTTGTGGCGTACATAGCCTTCAATACACTGATGATGTGTTGGCTTCTTTGTCCTCAATTGTGGAGTTAGGCACTGCTGGATTCAGAAGCATTACATTCATTTTTGCCTTCCAGTCTCAGAGGACAGGACACCCAGCCAGCCTTTGACCTCTACACTCACACACGCACGCACACACACACACACACACACACACACACGCGCGCACTTCTCATGTGTCTAACATTAACACACGCACGCAGATTACATAGACTTGTGCACTTCTATTGGAAGCGAGAGGTTCTTGAAACTGACCACTTAACGCAGATACACATTCTCTGAACTCAGATATGCACACACACACACACACACACACACATACATACACACACACACACACACACACACATACATACACACACACACACACACACACACAAATACACACACTACTGTTCTACTACTACTACTACTGATCTGGGCATGAACCTCAACTACTCATGTTCGGTGTTGCTAGGACACAAGCTGATGCTGACATCAGACACTAGCTACTCAATGTTCAGGGGCTCTATCAAGGGTCTGTGTGTGTGTGTGTGTGTGGTGTGTGTGTGTGTGTGCGTGTGTGTGTATTTGTGTTTGAGAGAGCGAGAATGTTTGTGTGAACGTATGT
>PYXC01000365.1:860000-862500 GCA_015244755.2 Tenualosa ilisha
CAGTACACCAACAAACACATCATGAGTGCAGTCATGTCTATTTATAAACAGTTATAAATGTGCTTGTAAGTGTGTGTGTGTGTGTGTGTGTGTGTGTGTGTGTGTGTGTGTGTGTGTGTGGTGTGTGACTGTACTTCAAAGGATGTTGGAGAAACCTCTGGCACCACTGTGCCTGGGTGAAGTGGAGGCGCCCTCCTATGAAAAAGCAGGAACATCAATGTTAACATGACCGCCATGACAGCTGGGCCTTTATTGATCTCTTCCAGAAGGTTCCGCTCTGCTCCTTACTATCCCAGCATGCTCTCTGTCTGGCCTGGTGTGAGAGCAGCTCTCAAGTGTTTGAGAGTGGTTCATGGTGTATGTGTGTGTGTGTGTGTGTGTGTGTGTGTGTGTGTGTGTGTGTGTGTGTGGGAGTGTGTGTTCACTTTGGCCAAGAGTCAGAGTGAGGGAATCAAACACCAGGAGATAAAAAGATAAAAAGGCATGTCAGATAAAAATTGAAAAATAAAACATAAAAAAAGAATCAATAGTGTGTTTTTGTTGTTGTTTTTGTTGTTGTTGTTTGTTTGTTTTTGCTCTGAACGACCTGGGTGTTTGTCACTGTTAGTGCCATTGCTAAACTGTCACAGAAAACAAAAACAGTGCACAAAGACAGCACATGGGCATTTGTTTACACACAAACACACACACACACACACACACACACACACACACACACACACTTACAGTCTCAGCAGGTCCTGAAATATTCCTCCATAAAGCTCACAGCACAAGCCCTCAGCCTGTGACTACACACTGAGCCCTTAGACAGAGAATAAAAACAGCCACTTTCTTTTCTCCATTTCTCTCCCTCTCTCTCTTTTCCTCCCCACACCCATTTGTGTCACTCTCTCTTTCTTTTTCTTTGTTCTCCCTCCTGCTTCTTCTCTCCCTCTCTTTCACCTCCAAAAGTAAATGAGTTACACACACCCCTAACCCTCTCACACACTCCCACTCCAGCCCCCTGCTTTCTATGGAGGCAGCTGCACCCTTTGACCTTAGCGCTTGTGGAATGTGTGTGTGTGTGTGTGTGTGTGTGTGTGTGTGTGTGTGTGTGTGTGTGTGTGTGTGTGTGTGTGTGTGTGTATGTGTGTCTGTGTCTGTGTCTGTGTCTGTGTGTGTCTGTGTGTGAGTGTGTGAGTGAAGGACAGAGGCTGACGGAATGGTAAAGGGGTCTACATGAGTATATGCATTGTGTGTGTGTGTGTGTGTGTGTGTGTGTGTGTGTGTGTGTGTGTGTGTGTGTGTGTGTGTGTGTGTGTGTGAAGGGGAGGAGACACCAGTGGAAAGGCTATGAGGGTCTCTTTCTCTCTGGTACTACAAAGGCTGTCAAAAGTGAACAATGGGGAGACCTGAGAATGGTGTGTGTGCGCTTGTGGAAGGGCACTCAGCCGTGTGTGTGTGTGTGTGTGTGTGTGTGTGTGTGTGTGTGTGTGTGTGTGTGTGTGTGCGCGTGTGTGTGTGTGTGTGTGAGTGAGCCTGTATATGTGTATTCATGTGTGTGTACATCTGTGAGACAGAGAATGTCACAAGTGACGCAGTGTTGCTTGCTTATAGACCAGCAATGTATTTGCTTTGTCTGTCTTTCGTAGCTATAGACCATACTGTGTGTGTGTGTGTGTGTGTGTGTGTGTCCAGCAGTGATAGAAGAATGCAAAATGACTCACTGTGCTAAATGACATCAGCACTGGCACTATACTGGTGCCACTCCAAACCTCTGATTCAAAGGTGTGTGTGTGTGTGTGTGTGTGTGTGCGTTTGTGTGTGTGTGCATTAGTAGGAGGTGACCATGGTCTCTACAGCTGGGGTACAGACAAAGGGCGTTGGTCACGCTTTGCCTCCACTGTCAGACAGAGAGGCCGGACATTTTTGTCTTTAAAGTGTGGACACACACACACACACACACACACACACACACACACACACACACACACACACACACACCTCTCTCTCTGTCTCTCTCGCTCTCACACACACACACACACACACACACACACACACACACACACACCTCTCTCTCTGTCTCTCTCGCTCTCACACACACACACACGCACACAAACACACGCACGCACGCACACACAAACACACGCACGAACACACATACACACATACCTCTCTCTTTCTCTCTCTCTCTCTCTGTCTCTCTCTCCCTCACACACACAAACGTACACGAACATATACACACACATTAAGATGTGCACTCAAAGGTCATTGTGACTGCATTGATTTTTAAAAGAGTGGACACTTAAGGTTTAGGTGCCAAGTCACTGGATGATGACAGCTTTTTGAGTGTGTGAGCTAGTGTTGTCAAAAATGTGTGTGTGTGTGTGTGTGTGTGTGTGTGTGTGTGCGTGCATATGTTTGCGTGTGTATGCATGTGTGTGTACTGCACATGCTCAGCCACTGTGTCTCTGCTTCATTTTCTGACACACACACCACACACACACGCACACACACACAC
>PYXC01000365.1:867500-870000 GCA_015244755.2 Tenualosa ilisha
CATTCCTGCTTGTGCAGTCAATATCATTCAAATAAGTAACTTCCAAAATCGGGGACAAAGTGACTTTTCTTGTATTTTCCCGAGGACAGACCACCAAAAACGGGGACTGTCACTGGAAACACCGGTAGTCTGGTCACTCTAATACACACACACACACACACACACACACACACACACACACACACACCACAGAAGAGACAAAGATACACAGCTGCCGATCATCCTCATGCCAAACACAAGCACAAAGGCATAATTACCTATGCAGATACAGAGCTCCTGAGACATGCACACTCGCCATGCTGCTTGCATATGTACATAACACCACTTCATATGCATACACACACACACACACACACACCCTCACTCTGATGCACATCATACACACACACACATACACACCCTCACTCTGATGCACATCATACACACACACACACACACACCCTCACTCTGATGCACATCATAATTAATCATGATAGTTATTATTATTCATTTATACACAACAAAACCCACTCTCACTTGCATATGTGGGAAATTACACGTATACTGCCTACTTGTAAACACACACACGTACACACACACACACACACAAACACACACACACACACACACACACAAATGCAAACACAAACACAAACACACACACACACACACATACACAAACATTTTTTTAAAAATAATGGGTATTGTACTGGGTCAGAGATGGAATTGTTGCCAATTCAAATCTATTCATATATATATATATATATATATATAATGGATATAATAGATTTCCCACTGAAAACATGGCTTGCAGTCATTGTAAGCTAGCATTGTGGTTTCACTGCGTTCTTAGAGCCACTAATGGCCACTGAGTACAATGTGGCCAAGGCTGTAGAAAGCTACAGTGTTTTCCATTGTGTGGGGACACACAGTTGCAGTTCTGTTCAGTTCTGCCGGCAGAGAGGAGAGAAGAGGAGAGGACCAGTTTGTCCAGATGTTTGTGAAACGACTGAATAAACTGATGCTTGTCACTGTTCACTGTTTTGAGAGACAGAAAGAGAGAGCGAGAAAGAGAGAGAAAGGAAGTAAGAGAATGATGACATAATGTTTTATATGTGTATACACAAGTATACACATAGGCACACAGACGCACAGACACACACACAAACAAGAACACACAGGGTCACACAATATTATTGTTTGTGCTTGTTGTCCTCAGTGAGGTGAGTTAATATTTCACTTCCTCAGTCAGCAGGTAGAAAGTGTGTGTGTGCACACGTGAATATGTGCATTTGTGTGACACTGTGTGTACACATCCCTCATACACCCCCCCACCCCTGTCTCTCTCTCACACACAAACACAATTTCTTTCTCAAACATACACTGACACACACATACACACACCTTCCCATTTCTCTCCAAATCCTGGCGTTTGCTGAGGCCTTCCCAGGCACCTCCATTTAATTAAGCATGGAGCGATGCATTATTCATGAATGACCGAGGGGCAGCAGATAATTAGAATGATCAGGATAATTATGTTTATTTTGCTTTTATTGTATTAAGATATCATTGGCTTCCTCTGCAGTGCCAGCACGCGCCACTAAGAGAGGAGGAGGAGGAGGAGGAAAAGAGACAGAACAAGAGAGGAGGAGGAGGAGGAGGAAAAGAGACAGAACGAGAGCAAGCACTCGCCTTGGTGCTGCCGTGTAAGGGCCGGGGGTCTCTGAAAGAAGTGTGTGTGTGTGTGTGTGTGTGTGTCTGCCTGTCTGCATGTGTGTGCATGTGTGTGTGTGTCTGTCTGTCTGTCTGTCTGTCTGTCTGTCTGTCTGTCTGCGTGCACGTGTGTGTGTGTGTGTGTGTGTGTGTGTGTGTGTGTGTGTGTCTGTCTGTCTGCGTGTGTGTGCATGTGTGTCTGTGTGTGTGTCTGTCTGCGTGTGTGTGCATGTGTGTCTGTGTGTGTGTCTGTCTGTCTGTGTGCATGTGTGTGCATGTGTGTGTGTGTGTCTGTCTGCGTGTGTGTGCATGTGTGTGCATGTGTGCGTGTGTGTGTGTGTGTGTGTAGGTGGTACGGTAGGACGAGAGGACAGATTGAGTTCCTCAGGCACAGAGAGGGATCTGTGAGGGAAAAGGTTGTGGGTGTGGCAGGTTGTGTTTTTCCTTTCAGGGCATGTCTCTCTTGGAGAGAAGTTTGCATAAATATTAGCAGGCATAATAACACCCACCTCTCTCTCTCTCACACACACACACACACACACACACACACAGCTGTCTTATTTGATGTGTCATGCTGATTTGTGTGTTTAAGATGTTTAAGGATCTAAGAGGTGTGTATGTGAGTGTGTGTATGTGTGTGTGCATGCGTGTGTGCATCTGTGTGTGTGTGCGTGTGTATTCGAGTGTGGGGTTTGCGTGTTACATTGCTGGGATTGGCTGATTTATGGTGTGTGAAGTGAGGGTCTCCCAATAAGTTGCTCATGTTCCAGATTGCTTTAATTGCAGGCCTGGAAAGGCACACAAATTG
>PYXC01000365.1:877500-895000 GCA_015244755.2 Tenualosa ilisha
AGTGAACCTTGGGTAAAAAAGGGGAGGGTCGGTTGAGGGGTCAAAGGTGAATGTAAGAGAAGCTGATGGGGGGCCAGGGTCACAGGAAAGGACTGTGTGTGTGTGTGTGTGTGTGTGTGTGTGTGTGTGTGTGTGTGTGTGTGTGTGTATGTGTGTGTGCGTGTGCGTGTGCGTATGTGTGTGTGTGTGCATGCGTGATTGTGTGTGCGTGTGTGTGTGTGCGTGCGCGTATGTGTGTGTGTGCGTGTGTGTGTGTGTGTGTGAAGGAGGGGCGGTTGGGATCTGATGAGGATTGTGTGTGTCGGGGGGAGGGGTGTGGTATGGGACGGGGAAGGGGGTAGTGGTGTTTTGGGATTAAGCCCCTCAGAAATAAGTAGTTTAAAGTTAATAAGCACGGTGGCCTGCAGGAAGACACTGGGTGTGTGTCTGAATGAGTGTGTGTGTGTGTGTGTGTAGGGGGTTGGGGGAAACTGAGTCTAAAGTTAATATGTGTGATGGCCTGCATAAAGACAAGGGGTTAAACTGCGATGGACCCTCACCAGAAGGCCACGACACATAAGGCTTTAGCAACCTGGACCCCTGGACAGCTATTGTGTGTATGTGTGTGTCTTTGGGTTCAACATGTACGCTTTTATTTCTTTCTTGTGTGTCTGTCTGCGTGTGTGTGCATGTGTGTGTGTGTGTTTGTGCTCAGGATGTAATGCGTGTGGCCACTTGTTTTTTGAATTGGTTTAAGTTTGTATGTTTGTGTGTGTGTGTGTGTTTGTGTGTGTTTTTATGTGAGACTTTGCATAAGACTCCTAATGCTGCCCTATCACATCTGGCTAAACCTCACACTCTAACTCTCTCTCTCTGTCCCTCTCTCCCTCCCTCTCTCTATCTGTCCCTCTCTCTCTCTCTCTCTCTCTCTCTCTCTCTCTCTCTCCGTGTTGAAAGTGAAAAAAGAGAAATAGAGAGTAACCCACACACTTTTCACAAGCTGGGAGTTGGCCTTTCCTGCCCTGCAATCACTTCAAAGTTTAGTCACATACACTCCCCGCTTATAAAGCCCTTGTTAAGCTCTGCTCTATGGCAGAGGATTGGACCTGTGGTTAGCCCGCTCCCTGGCCTCAGTAAGAGGTGTGTGTGTGTGTGTGGTGTGTGTGTGGTGTGTGTGGTGTGTGTGTGTGTGTGTGTGGTTAGCCCACTATTTGGGCCCAACTGGAGGTGTCTGTGTGTGTGTGTGATAGGTTAGTCCCTCTCTGGCCCCAGACAGAGGTGTGTGTGTCCCAGCGGGGCCGCCACATTCACATCCACCCCCCACCACACACACTCACACGCCACAGGCTGTTCGGAGGTCAGTCGGAGTGTGTTTATACGGCTAGGGTCAGGAAGTTGCACAGGGGGGGAAAACACAGGTCTGAGCACAGGGAACTGCAGATGTATGTTCTTCTGAGTATCTGCATGTGTTTGTGCCATTGCATTTGTGTGTGTGTGTGTCGGTGTGTGTGTGTGTGTGTGTGTGTGTGGCACTGAGCATGAAATTCCTTTTGTGGTATGGCTGCTGCTACGTGGCTTATGAGCTCGGGCATTGAGCCCCACCTAACTTACCGCTGCACCTCCCATCTTTATGGACCACTGATCCTGGACCAGCTGGAACAGAACCTCTGCCATTAAAGGTCAAACTCTGTAGAATCTGATTTGTCTTAAATGCAGTCATGCTGCACTCTATCACTGAATTGTATTGTGTTTGCTGTAGTTTATTTATTAATAAAGTTGGTAACACTTATTTGAAGGTGTCCACATAAGAGTGACATGAGCCTGTCATTAGCATGACATGACACATATCATGAACATTAATGACACTTCAGGAATGTTTATAATTGTTGTCAAATATGTCATTCAGTTTTTGAAATGACTCCAAACATTACAAAATACAAATGGCACTTAATGATAACAGTCATAAACAATAAAAAGTGTCATTAATGTTCATTATATGTGTCATGTCATGCTAATGACAAGCTCATGTCACTCTTATGTAGACCTTCAAACAAAGTGTTACCATAAGTTTATCTATCTATCTATCTATCTATCTATCTATCTATCTAATAGGAATGTATGTCCTTTCTTGATCTGATTCAGATGTTTTGTAAGTATAGTAAGTATACTTACAATAAGTATAAGTATAAGGATATAAGTATAAGTATAAACTTTGGTAAATATAGCACTCAAAACACAAACCACGACACAATAGCCTGCATGGTTTCGTTTTTGTAGCCGACGAACAAACATTGCTGAGATACAGCTCAACCCTCCCTGTGGTGCTTCTTAGGAAAGAAACTCCACAATGTTTTGTAAACGTTTGGGAGAGAGACTGTGTCTATTTGTTTTCTAGTTGATAGGCCTAAGGCATCATAAGAGGAGTGTTTATTTATTGTTTGTTTATGTATTCTATTTAATGATGGTGTACTCGAATAATGGAGGCTAGGGATGATGAGGAGATATGAACTGACTGTTGTAAAAAGCAAAACAACGCCTTTTCTAAAAAGCATGTTTGCAAACTGCTTTGTGTCACAGATTGTTCCTTCAAAAGAGGACAGGCCTCTGGTACACTGAAAACTGTTGAACTTTTGTAGGAAATTCCTACATTGTGCTACTTTAAACAGCAAGCATTTCGACATTGTTGTTGCTAACGGCCAACGCAATCTTGATACTTGAGTCAGTGGGTGAAATGGTATAGCGACAAGATAGCGAAACCCACCCCAGCACAACGCTTTAAGCAGACCCATTCAGTCCTCGTCACTCCCGCAGCAGGTCTGAGATCAGTTTGGTGTGGTAGAGGGGCCCTGGCGTCGCACCTCATGAGTTTATGAGCGGCTGAGCTTTTTAAAGGCAGGAAGTGGGGGCCTGCTGACACAGGCCCGCTTGCTCCAGTTAGCGTCGAGAAGGCGCAAAAGCAACACATGGGAGCGCTTATTCTTAACCCCAATTCTGTCTAATTGACATGAATGTGATTTACTGGCAGGATTTAATTTGGAACGTAGGACACACGTGCACATACACACACACACACACACACACACACACACACACACACACACACACGTGCCCACACATACCCACTGCACACGTGTGTACTCACACATGTGGTACATTTGGCTGTGTGTTAATGCGAATGCCACTGTGTTAGTGTGTGTGTGTGTGTGTGTGTGCATGTGTGTGTGTATGCCTGCATATGTCAGTCTGTGTGAGTGTGTGTGTGTGTGTGTGTGTGCATGTGTGTGTGTCTGTGTCCATCTCTCACTCTCTCGGTGTGTGTGTGTCTGCTAAATAAATAAACGAGTTTAAATAATACACACTCTCCATTCTGCAGAGCTGACCCGCGGAATTCTCTGTGGCTCACCTGTCGTTCAGGGTGATGGTGATGCACAGCAGACACACACATGGATTGGCCAATCAGAGCCTTCCGCTGGGTTACCCTGGGTGACATACACCACTGTCTGTGGCCTTTTGAGAACCCTTAGGGCCAGAGCTTCTCTGAAACAATACAAGTTTCTGCTGGATGGGAGAGAAATAGAGAGAGGAGGGGAATTAGAGAGAGAAAGAGACAGAGAGAGAGAGAGAGAAAGTGAAAGAGAGAGTGACAGAGAGAGAGAAACATGAGAAGGGAAAGAAAGAGTGACATAGAAGGAAAAAGAAGGAAACTCAGAGTGAGAGAGAGGGAGAAAGGGAGAGAGAGAAAAAAGAGAGAGAGAGAAGAGCGAGAGAGAAAAAGAGCGAGAGAGGACGTGATTTGTCAGTAGACAGTTCAGTATGCCTGTGTGGGTTGTTGGTCTCCAGTCTGACATTTGCACTGATATTGCAGCAACAGCATAGTGCTCTGACTGCAAACACACTGCCACCAATCACTGCACTGAGAGAGAGAGGGCCAGTGTGTGTGTGGGAGACAGGGCCAGTCAGTGTGTGTGTGTGTGTGTGTGTGCATCTGGCCATCAAACATTGCACCATTAGTTCCTAATGTAAGACTGTTTCTGCTTCATGTTATTTAGTGGTGCAGTAGATCTTTATGTGCATATGTGTGTGTGTGTGTGTGTGTGTGTGTGTGTGTGTGTGTGCGTCTATGTATGTGTGTGTGTTGTGTCTGATATATATTTTTTTCCTTTCGGTTGCTATTGTTTGGGATTTGGGATTATTGAACATACTTTTGCAGCTTTGCATATGCGCTTTTGACACAGTGCAGTTCCTTGTATCACACACACACACACACACACACACACACACACCACACACCACACACACAGACACATATTTTATAACATATTTAATCCATACCGTGACTAGTGGGGGAAAAAGGCTTTCAGGACAACAGTGACAGTGTTTGTTCACTGTGATGGAAACGTATATCAGCAGTGGAGAGGAAAAGGGGGAGGCAGGGAGGTGAGGAGAGAGAGGGAGGGAGGGAGGGAGGGAAGAATTGAAAAAGGAAGAAGGAGAGAGGGACACAAGCGCACAGGGAGAAAAAAAGAAAAGGCATTTTTGCACATCAATCCCCTTTCAGTATAGAATGCTCACGCGGGGAATGCTTTGAGTAGCATGCTCCCCTTTCACACACACACACACACACACACACACACACACTCACACACACACACACACACAAACGGCAGTCAATCAGTAGCCGAAACAGTCAACATGGGAAAAAAGCCTATCTTTCTATCTGTCTGTAAATGTGTTACTGTGTGTGTGTGTGCATGTGTGTGTGTGTGTGTGTGTGTGTGTGCATGTGTGTGTTCTCATGTGCTTGTGTGTCCTCTCATTCAGGAAACAGGGCTTTCCATCTGCAAGCCTCTCAGAAATGTTATGTGTGTGTGTGGTGTGTGTGTGTGTGGTGTGTGTGTGTGTGTGTGTGTGTGTGTGTGTGTGTGTGTGTGTGTGTCTGTGTCTGTGTGCGTGTGTGCTGTGTCTTGACCATACATTAGAGTCAGACTGTTTATGGAGATATGTATCTGAGCAGCTGGTAACAGTAACACTGAAGTGTTCTCCCAGTTCACCTCTCTCTCTCTCTCTCTCTCTCTCTCTCTCTCTCTCTCTCTCTCTCTCTCTCTCCCCCCCCCCCTTTCTTTCCCTTTCTCCTTCAGGCAGCCTGAACAGTGGGGCAGAAACAGATCGCTTGGCACACAGATTTCTCTCTTTCTTTCTGTCTCACACACACACACACACACACACACACACACACACATGCTTATGCACTTACTGAATGCGCACATGCACTAGGGTGCACACAATAATACACACAACCACACACACACATACACACACACACAGAGACACACTTAGTTCAATTAGCAAAGTGAATCCAGCTAATTACAGCTGCTAGCAACACCACAGCAGAGTGCTAATGCCTCACTGTGTGTGTCTATGCCCCGTACCTCTGTGTGTGTGTGTGTGTGTGTGTGTGTGTGTGTGGTGTGTGTGTGTGTGGTGTGTGCGTGTGTTCATGAGTGAATGAGTGATATCTTGGATAATTCTGAGGTCTGAGTTGCTCATATAAGTGTGTGAAAGGGCACAATTCATATTGCTGCCATCAGTCATACCATCACACACAAACACACACAATCAAAACAACACGCACACACTAACACACACACACACAAAGAGAGAGAGAGAGAGAGAGAGAGATACAAACATAGAGATACAGAGAGAGAAATAGAGAGATACAGACACACACTATCTTTTTATCTATGGGGGATATGGTTTCCATTACTGAGGCTTATTCTAGTACTGCACTACTGTGTGTGCGTGTTTGTAGGTATGTGTGTGTATGTCGATTATATTTGTGTATGTCGGTTATATTTGTGTGTATTTTGCTGTGTGTTGCTGTGTTCGTGTTTGAGCGTTTGAATGTGTGTGTGTGTGTGTGTGTGTGTGTGTGTGTGTGTGTGTGTGTCCGCTGGGCCCATCCTGAATTGCGTGCCTTTTCTTCATAAAAACGTCACTCAGTGCTCACGCCCAGGAATCAAAAGCAGCTGCATATGCTTCTCTGTCGCTCTCTCTTTCTCTCTCTCTCTCTATTTCTCTCTCTTTCTCTCTCTCTCTCTATCTCTCTCTCTTTCTCTCCCTCATTTTGACTCTTTCCTTCTCAGTATCTATCACTTTATCTCTGCCTCTCTATATAAAGATCACATTCACTCTTTCGTGGTCTCCCCTTCTCTCTGTTGGCCTCCTTCGTTTTCTTTCTATCCATCTCTCTCTCTGTTCCTACAACTGTTCCTACACACACACACACACACACACACACACACACACACACATACACACACTTCCCTCTCCCTGTCATTCTGTCCCACAATCAAGAGATCTCTGTCATGGGGGAAAACCACATGTATAGTATGGTTGGCATCCGCAGCACAAACACACACACACACACACACACACACGCACACACACACACACACACACACACACACACAGTAGTGCTATGTGTTTTACTGAAGAGATGGGAATACTGGGAATAAAGTACAGCAAAAGTCGACCACACACCACAGATAGGCATCTGAAACACAAACACACACACACACACACACACACACACACACACACACACACACACACACACACACACACACACACGCATGCCTCCTGCTGCATCTGAGGGAGCCAGACGTGAGGAGAAGAGTTTACATAGCTGAGGACAGTGTAATCACCCAGCTATGATGAGGACCGGCCTGCTACTGCAGATGGCCAAGATGGGACTGTGTCTGTGTGTGTGTGTGTGTGTGTGTGTGTGTCTGTGTGTGTGCGTGTGTATTTTTGGCTGCATCAATGTGTGTGCATTTTTGAGTATGTGTTTCATAATTTGCAGTGTGTGTGGCCATCCGCTGAAGCGAAGCAGAGCGTGCCCTGTGAATAAGTGTGTTTGTGTGCACAAGCGTACATGAGAGACCGTGTGTGTGTGTGTATGTCTGTGCGTGTGTATGTGTGTGTGTGTGTGTGTGTGTGTGTGTGTGTGTGTTTGGTGGGGGCTAGCAGAGCTGTCTATTGATCCCAACTAGATCGCCTGTGGAACCTCCTCACTGGCAGTTCACCTCCCCCCTCTGCTGGTAGCGGATGGAACTGCGCCAGGACACTTGTTGCCTGTTTCCTGTAGTTTGGCTCTGCTGGCGGGGCCTCGTTTATTTATATATTTTTGAACGTATTGATTCTTTGTCTTGCCTCGTGCTTTTCTAATCCTCTGCGACTGCCTGTCGCCGCGTGATGAATGCGACCTGGTGTGGAACGAAACAGAGCACCAGAACAAGTCTGAAGTGAGTGAGCAAAAGTGTGTTTGTGTGTGTGTGTGTGAGTGTGTGGTGTGTGTGCGTGCGTGTGTGTGTGTGAGTGTGTGTGAGTGCGTGCGCGTGTGTGTGTGAGTGTGTGTGTGTGTGTGTGTGTGTGTGTGTGTGTGCGTGAGTGTGTGTGTGTATGTGTGTGCGTGCATGTGCGTGTGTGTGTGAGTGTGTGTGAGTGTGTGTGTGTATGTGTGTGCGTGCATGCACGTGTATGTGTCTGAGTGTGTGTGTGTGTATGAGTGTGTGTGTGTGTGTGTGTGTGCGTGTGTGTGTGTGTGTGTGTGAGTGTGTGTGTATGTGTATGAGTGTGTGTGTGTGTGTGTGTGTGTGTGTGTAAACTAGTGAGGTGAGCAGCCACACTGGTCTTGGAAGCCCAGTGTATAACGGATGGCCAACAAGCAGACGGACAACAAGCAACAGCCCGTCATAATTGCAGTGCATCAATGGCGAGTGCCTTGGATCCGCGCCTGGCTAGCACAACACAATGGCGCTGTGTGTGTGTGTGTGTGTGTGCGTGTGTGTGTGTGTGTGTGTGTGTGTGTGTGTGTGTGTGTGTGTGTGTGTAGAAAAAAAGAGGATCGCCAGGACCATCATGCTAGTGTCTGGTGTGATATTCTCTCTCTCTCTCTCTCTCTCTTTATCTCTCTCTCCTCCTATATTGCTTTTTTTCATTCCTGTTTGTGTCCCTGCTCTCGTTTTTCTCCTCACCTCTTTTTTCTTCTTTCAATCATTCAAAATCATTTCTATCCATCTCTCTCTCTCTCATCCATCCCTATTCCACTCTTATACATCATTCATTGGGGTTTTTCCTTTGAGATGCTGCTTTGTGTTTGGGTGGTAGCAACGCAACATGTTGCCTGAGTGCAGTGTGTGTGTGTGTGAGTGCTTGAGCAGGTACAGGTGTGTGTGTGTGTGTGTGTGTGTGTGTGTGTGTCTGTTTACTTGAAAGTCTGAATATAACATGATTGTGCATGAGACCAGCCAAGTATGTGTGTGTGTGGTGTGTTTGTGTGTGGGAATGTTTTCAGCTACAGTGCTTTGCATGGATATGATACGACACATTATGTGTGAGTGTGTGTGTGTGTGTATGTGTGTGTGTGTGTGTGTGTGCGTAAGTGTGTGACTGGATATTGTGTGTGTGTGTAAGAGAGAGAGAAAGAGTGAGTGTGTGTGTGTGTGTATGTGTGTGTGCGTGTCCGTGTGTGTGTGAGACAGAGCAGAGAGAAAGTGAATGAGTGTGGGGCTGGTGGTAAGTGTATGCAGCTGCTGTCCCATTTCCATCTATTGTTTCTGGCGTCCATCCCTGGAGGAAGCCTGTCTCTGAGCCACCGCAGGGCCAGCCGTGGGCCAGCCGTGGGCCACCTCTGGGATGGATGTAGCGCCGTGCTGCTGGGCTCTCTGGGTTCTGCTGCTCGTCCCGTTATAGAGCAGCCAGGAAAGAGGGTCATGCTATCCCTAATCAAAAAGGGGCCTGAGAGAAAGAGAGAGAGAGAGAGAGAAATAGAGAGAGAGAGGAGAGAGATGATGATGAAGGGGTGAGAGATGGAGTGGGAGCAAGAGGGAAGGAGTGAGGCAGAATGAGAGAGAGAAGGAGAGAGAGAGAAAGAAGAGAGAGAGCTGAGAGGTACTGCAAATGAAGATGGAGAGCGATGACTGGAGCAAGGGCAGGGAACAGGGGGAAAGAATGAGGCAGGGGAACACACAATTGATGGAGGGATGAGATGGGGAATGATAGAATGATGGAGTGATGCGAGGAGGAAAAATGATGCCCAGTCAGGGTTAAGAAATGGATGAAGTGTGGAAAGCATATGCACAAATAGGCATGGACACACACACTCACAGACACAAGATAACAACTAAGCTAATAACTCAGCAGTGTGTGTGTGTATGTGAGAGGGTGTGAAAGGGTGTGTGTAAGGGTGTGTGTGTGGAGCGGGGCATGAGGACACAGCTTGCCAGGAATGAGAGGAAAGGTGCTGAATTTTGTGGGAGAAAAGAGTCAGTTTGCTCCAGCGCCCTTGTCCACAGTCCTCCATTTTATGAGACTGATTCCTAAAAGCCTCAGAAAGACAGAAAGAGAGCAGGGTAAAGAGAGAGAGAGAGAGAGAGAGAGAGAAAGAGAGAGAGAGAGAGAGGAGGGGGGGCATGAAGAAGAAGAACAGTGGGAGGCTAAGGAAGAAAGTGAAAAAGAGGGAAAAAATTGAGAGAGAGAAAGAGAGCGAGAGAAGCTTTTTTTTAATCAGCGTTCTACTTTTATGAGAGCCATCTAACGTAATGTGTCCCAGTCTGCCAACACCTTCCCTCACTGCCTTCCTTGGTTACCCTTATGAGACTCCCCTCTGAATGTTATTGCAAACGGCCAGGCTGATATTTGCTTTAGCCCGCGCTAACATTTCAGCCCACTTACAGACGCCTTATAAATCATCTGACGTCACTCCAATAGCAAGGCTAATGCACATCCACATGCTTTAGGACTCTGCTAGGCTACTCATATGCTTTCATTTAGCTCCTCATGTGAAATGCATTTAGATCCACCCCCACAGCTCTTAAGCTTATATCAATACATCTAGCTGCCTGTTTTTATCTATCTATCTATCTATCTATCTATCTATCTATCTATCTATCTATCTATCTATCTAAGCCACATTATGATAGATCATATCTAATTGTGTCTCTATTTCCTTTCAAAATCTATCTATCTATCTATCTATCTATCTATCTATCTATCATGTAGTTTCTCACTATTTCTAGAATGAATCTATCCATCCCTGGAGGAGCCTCGCCTGGAGAGCCTCTGGGCTGCCACAGGGCCAGCTGTGAGCCACCCCTGGGTGTCTATAGATGCACAGAAGGAAAGAGGGAGACCTGAGGACTTTTCTGGAACTTTCTGTGCGTCATCTATGGGGAAGGTAATGTTAGCCAGCATACGTGAATCACTAATCAGCTTCTCTTATTCCCCTGTTCTGTCAGACTCTCAGGGTTACTGAAACTCAGGGTTCTGTGCCCTTGCCCAAGAGAATTACTATTTAATAACACAATGGAAACAATCACTCATCTATCAGATAACAGGCCTGTAGTCTCCTAGCCTTGCTACCGTGTGTGTGTGTGTGTGTGCGTGTGTGTGTGTTTGTGTGTGTGTGTATGTGTGTCTGTCTGTCTGTGTTTGTGTGTGTGTGTCTGTCTCTGTGTGTGTAATGACACAGATGTTTTGAAATGGATTGTTGAATAGATGCTCTGTTGCTCTCTGCTTGAGGTCTGTCATTCATCCATGATCAGTTACATTTGCAACTGAACTTGAAGAGCCGCAATGGCTCCTGCCGCCACGCTGCCACTGTGATTCCCCAGCATGGCTGATATGAGCCCAAATGGCAGGTAGGGATGGGGGTGGGAAACAGCGAGGTGAGGACAGATGGGGAATGATATCGCCGTAACAATGGCCGAGCGAGCAAATGAGACAACGTTCCACTCTCTCGCTCTCTCTCTCTCCCTCACTCCATCCCTCTCTCTCTCTCTCTCTCTCTCTCTCTCGTCCTTCCTCTCAGCTGCGGGTAGCGATGAGTGCAGGGTTGTCATTTGCCGATGAGCAGCTGGAAAAGAATAGGGTCAGGGTTCTGATTCAATCCCCAGACCCATCCTGGAAAAAAGAGAGTGAGAGAAAGAGAGAGAGATAGAGGTAGAGGTAGAGGAAGGGGGAGAGGGAGACAGAGAATGATAGTGAGATACACAAAGGGAGAGACGGAGAGAGGTAGAGGGGAGGAAGTGTGGAGAGAAAGAGAGATTTATATTAAAACAATGAAAGAAAGAAAGAAAGAAGGAAAGAAAAAAAGGTAGAGGAGAAAGAGGATAAGGGAGGAAAGTGGGGGCATAAAGAATAGGAGTATGATCTCACCTGAGGCATCCTGGGAATAAGGTGAATGATGGAGAGAGTGGGAGAAGAGGGAAAGAGGGAGGGTGGGAGGGATAGAGTGATTGATGGAGCGAATGAATAACAGATAGAAGAAGGGGACGTTACCAACGATAGAGACTAGAGGATGAGGAGGAGAGGAGAGAGCGATGAAGGAAGAAGAGAGGGAGAGGGAGAGGTGTTGATTTGGATGGAGATGTTTCTGGAACTGGTGTTACCTCAGCTGGCGTCATACCTCTGCAAATAACTGTCCCCATAGAGACAGACACACACACACACACACACACACACACACATAAACACACACACACACACATACACACACACATTGTGAATCCATAGGGATTGACCTATACTACCTGAACACACTCGCACACACAATAGGTCCTAACTCCATATTATAACACAATGGTATCTCACCAGCCACCATTTTTCCATTTGCACATATCTACACAAACGCACACACCTGTTGTAGTCTTTTTACACCTGCATTCATCATCCTGTAAAACTCTCTCACACACACACACACACACACACACACACACACACACACACACATTATATTTCACTGTCTCTGTCAGCCATTTGCAAGTGTGCAATTGTTAGTTTGCACTCACACATGTGTCTACTTGTCACACTCAAAGGTAGCTGTTTACACACTCTAAGTAACACATATTACTAAATCATCTCTCACGCTAATATTGGTCCATTTGCACATATGTGAGTGTGTTAGCGTTCATTTGCAGCACATGTGTTTGTCCAGTAGTCAAACAGTCATGATTATTTGCACACTATTAGAGGAATGAAGTGTGTGAGTGTGTGCATCTGTGTGTGTGTGTGTGTGTGTGTGTGTGTGTGTGTGTGTGTTGTATGAGAGTGTTTTCTTCAAAGGGTAGACATGTCTCAGATCATACACTGAGATGGTTGTTTAATGTAGTCACATATGGAGAAAGCTGTCAGATGCATATGTCTGAAGTGTGGGTGGGCCAGACGTGGGAGTTGACACACACATAACACACAGCATACACACAACACACACACACACACACACACACACACACACATAGTGTGTATAAGCAGTGGTGTGGATATGAGCAATGGGGACTAAAGCAAGCATACTAAAGCAAGAGGTACAGTATGTGAAAAAAGGGAGAGAGTGAGAGAGAATGTTTCATTATTGGGGATAAGCACACACACACACACACACACACACACACATATATACACACACACATACACATGCATGCACGCGAAAAAACAGTGTGAGTCCTACTGTGAGTTTGGTGGAGCAGAGAATGCCGTCTCCTGCTGGGTGAGCACCATGCTGCATTTCCATAGAAATGACATGACTACCCATCTGAAGAGTGAACTGAGGCAACAACCCAATCACACACACACACACACACACACACACAAACACACACACACACACACACACACACACACAAACACTTCACTTAGGCCCACACCCCAAACACTAAACAAAGCTTACAAGACGCCTGATCCCTGGTGTTATCTTCTTCTATCGTCTCTTGCATGGATACACACTCACACTCTCACACACACACACACACACACACACACACACACACACATATGAACATATATGCATGGCCCATCTGAGTAATATAGCTTAAAACTACACAGTGAAAGTCATTAACACAAACAAACAAACACACACACACAGAGACACGCAGACACACACACACACACAGATGGCATATCACAGGCAGAGCCACCCAAAGAGGCTACAGACGCAGAGGGAAAGAATGACTGAAAAGAAAGGATGATAGAGAGAAAGAGTGAGAGAGAGAGAGAGGAGGTAGAAAATGGAAAACATGGTAAGGAGATAGAATGATAGAGAGAGAAAAAAGAGAGCAACAGAGAAAGACAAGAATAAGAAGAAAGGAACAGATGAGGAGAGATGGAGAGAGATGAAGATATGTAATACATGGATGGGTATTTTCTGTAACCCAGGGCTTCCCATCTCTCTCTCTCTCTCTCTCTCTCTCTCTCTCTCTCCCTGTCCCTCTCTCTCTCTCTCTCTCTCTTTGTTTGACAGACCAAAAGGAGCAGAATAAAGGCAGAAAGAGATGACTGCCGCTGACAGTCTGATATTAAATAAAATAACAATCAAGGCCAGTGCGGGGTTAAACCACACACACACACACACACACACACACACACACACACACGCTCTCTCTCTCTCTCTCTCTCTCTCTTGTTTTTACACACATATATTCACATACATTCCCTTTCTCACACACACACACACACACACACACTACCAAATTTATACAGACTCGCAAAGACACACACAGAATTGCCTGAGAAAAAACTGAACAAGAAAGCAAAGGCGACAGTAAGAAAGCGAGGGAGTGAGAGTGAAAGAGAGATGAGGAACAGCGAGACGTTTGATTAAAGCTGCCTACATTGGCCAGACAGAGAGAGAGAGGGAAAGAGAGACAGAGAGAGTGAGAGAGATAGAGAGAGAAAGATGAAGGGAGGGAGGAAATGAAAACAAACAAGCCATCCATCCATGTTCCCGCCATTGTTTCCTCTCTCCCTCTGTCTTCTTCTGTGTCTGTTTTTCTTTAAAGGTCGCTGTCCTCTTTTTCTTTTTCTTCAGTCTGTCTGGCAGATGGGAGAAAGAGAAGAAGAAGAGTAAGAAGAAAGGATAGAGAGAGAGAGAGAGAAAGAGAGAGAGGGAGAGAGACAAGATTTATATCAGGAGTCTATAGCCCCAACGTTAGGATTCTTGGTCATTGCTACGGCGACCAGTCACCTGGCAACGGGATACACAATGGCTCTGTAACCTTGACAACGGCATAGTGGTCTGTCTAGCAGGAGGTAAAGGGGGCAGTGGCAGGGATGTGTGTGTGTGTGTCTGTGTGTATGAGTGTGGGTGTGTTGGGGTGGGAGAGGTGGCTGAGGAAGACAGCGATATATAGTGAGTGAGTGTGTGTGTGTGTGTGTGTGTGTGTGTATGGGCAGGACTGGTACAGGATGATGAATTCAGGTGTAAAAAGACTGCAACAGGTGTATATGGCTGAAAATGTGTCTCAACTGAAAAAAAAAATTGTAAGTTGATTGTACCCTTATGTAAAGGTTTGCAATATCAACAAGTCCCTATGTGTGTGTGTGTGTGTGTGTGTGTGCGCGCACGCACGTGTGGGTGTGCATGCGTGTGTGTGTGTGTATGTGTGCAAGTGTGTGTGTGTGTGTGTAACCACATATGTCAGTACTGAGTATGTCAGTGGCTACAGATAAAAGTCCTCTCATCCTTCGCTCAACTGAAATGAAATAAAAGTGTGTGTGTCATTTAACTGAGAAGAAAGTGTGTGTGTATGTGTGTGTGTGTGTGTGTGTGTGTGTGTGTTTGAGTCAGCGTGTGGGCAAGGGAGTGTGTATAATACACACACGCTCATGTCTTTATTAATCACCAAACAGATCCTGAGAAAGACATCAATCACTCTTTTATTTCTCTGGCCTCATTCAAGTCTGGCTGAGGAAGAGAGACACAGCGCCGCACTATTCACAAAGAACTAGTTTTTAATAGAGATGTTCACACACAGGACATCAGCAACACACACACACACACACACACACACACACACACACACACACACACACACAAGAGATAGGCACACACACTCACACTTACACAACTGCACGTCGACAAAACAGAAATAGCTCAAACACATATCAACATACACACACACAGACGCTCACACACAAACACACACACGCAAACTTGTGTATTTAGCACACAATTGGCTGGTGCAGTCATAATGCACTGATGAAAACACACGCAGACACACAACGCATGTGCACGCAAACAAAACTGAGCCCTCTTAACCCCCAGCCGCCTACACACACACACACACACATAAACAGATTAAACGGTTTATTCAGATGCACAATAACTTGTGCAAACACACTCGCTGATAAGCTGTGTATAAATAGCCTTTGATTCATTCAAGCAGTGTCAGAGAGACTCTGTTAACACGCTTTACATAGGTACAGAGGTTTCACACATGCACACGCACACATTGACAGAGATACACACTAACACAGGACCTGCATTTGTATATTTCATATTAAAGTCATCATAGAATGGAAGAACGGAGTTTTATACCTTGTTCTCTGATGTTAAAACGGAATGTATTCAACTTTGATTTAACAAAAATAAACTAACATGCAATTTTACAAGTTCAATTACCACCTTTTTATAGGCTGGTGATTGAAATGGCTGTTTTGGCTAAATGGCACCCTCTTCAGCAGCCACAATTGAACTATAGTTTATATTGCTTACACGACATCACAGCCAGGCTGTGTTCTAATTCCCATTTTGTCGGACTATTTCTAAGTTCAAGATTTACATACGAAGGAGGGCAAAACCATGTTTCTCGTTCATGTCTGGTCTTTGGTGATGCACAAGCTCTCCTATTTCCACAAAGCCAAGGTAAAAACATTCTATGTAATGCATTAATGCAGGGGGCTACTGTCTGTTCCCTCGCTCTGGAGTGTGTGTGTATGCATGCTTGTGTGTGTGTGTGTGTGTGTGTGTGTCTGTCTGTCTGTGTGGAATGATTATGGATTAATTGCTCCATTGACTCCATACCACAGGGGGAGCCCAGGCTGTCCACCGCAGAGCAGGGGCCTTATTGAGTAGTGTGTGTGTGTGTGTGTGTGTGTGTGTGTGCAGGGGCCCTATTGAGTGTGGTGGTCAAGTACAGTGCAGGCTCTTAATCCATGGCTGTGTTCACTTATGTCCACCTCCCCCTCCCTCATCTTGCCTGTGCTTTTGTTCTGTGTTACACTGACATGTGCTCATCTGAGAAACTCTTCATCTTGCCTTTGCTCTTTAAGTCCTCGGCTGTATTAAAATTGATTTACATTTAAGTTTAGACACAGGCATGCCCCTCCACTTGACATTACAATGTGCTTTATTAGCATGACCGTAATGTTATACAGTATTGCCAAAGCACGGCATATAATAACAATATATACATATACATATACATATACATATACATATACATATAATAACAATAACATCACATCAATAACATACATCACGTCAATAACATACATCTCTCCCTAGGCTATTTCGGTTTGGAGTCTTGATTGCTTGAACTAGTGCTGCAAAGTCTCCATAAATAATGTTTTTATCCACTCTGCAGCTTATTAAATTTGTTATGCCTATGCTGTTAAATGTTAAATCACCAAATGTTAAATAATACATCACAATTAACCTGAACAAAATGATGTTGTCAAACTAGCTGCTAGTGCTAAAGGTAGCAGGCAATAGCTAATGCTAGTGTACCAACTGCAAAAACATTTGTAAACAGCCTTTTAATTCTTCTGCTTTCTATTTAAGTTGAGTTCACCATAATGTCAGCTGTACATAGTCAAATCACATTAACTACATAAGTACAGTCCCATACCCTAAAAGCTGGATGCTTTAGTCAGTAGAAAAGATGATTGTGCAAACTAGCCATCCATTATCCTTTTCATTTCTGTTTGATGATGAAACTATTCTCTCACTTTGGTTTGATGATTCATGAAAAATTATCTAAATTCCTTAACTTGGTGGATATGCATAACGTCACATGGCAGCTTGGAAGCAATTTCACTTTTTTGCTAGAAATCACAAATGTCTTAGAGGGAGATGAATGCTGCCTGGTTCAGACAAACAAAAAATCTTTTCCTGGGTGTGTGGAATTTGTAGAACTGGCCTGGCTGTAAACAACTATACCTTTATTCTTTTCATTGGTATTAACTTAATATCAGATTGATAATATAGCAGGTCCTATAGCAATATAGATATAGCTCTTTGAGCATTTTCTTGGTTGCATCACATTAAGGTTGAATAAAAGTACCCAGTTCTATTTTCATGTATCTCAAATTCAGTTTGCTAAATACAAGGCTTCAAGTTTACCTTTGGATGTATTTCATGCTCTTGCTTTTAACCAAGGTCAAGGTCAGGGGTCGTAGGTCGTTGATGATCACTGCCTTAACCACACAACCTCATCAATAAATTGTTATTCACAGTTTCAACCGATTTTTTTGTTTATAATCTTGTAATCTGTATAATGGAGTTTGCAGTTCAGCAATAAGAATACATCAAGGACCATTTAAATTTTTCATCGAAATGAAATATTACTCTGAATATTTTTTGTGTTTTCTATTACTTTTCCGTTTTATCTGTTTTAATTTTCTGTTTGCTCTCTTGAACACCTTGCTAAACTCCTGCTAGCCTTTGGTTAGCACCTTGGATGAACAT
>PYXC01000365.1:900000-902500 GCA_015244755.2 Tenualosa ilisha
CAGGCAGGGCTGTGAAATAGGCCAGCGTCCATTAATAATGAATATCCAAAATAGCGCATCCACAAATCAGGGCCCCAGGACAGACACTGCAATTTCAAGGCACTACAAGCCCATGAGCTAACTGTACAGTGCACACACACACACACACACACACACACACACACACACACACACCATAAATAGAAAGACCATATACACACACAAAACATGTAAAGTGTGTGCAGTCGTGTGCTTGTGTAAATCGTGTAAATCCGCACACACACTAAACCAACACACACACACACACACACACGCACACACACACACAAACACACACACAATCACACAATCTCACATGTATGGGACAATGATGGAGCCTTCATATAATAGCAATGCTAATGTTTCTGGCAGATCTGGGACAATGCTAACTGATTGCTAATCAGCTTCCTTTTTACAAGTAAATAACACCTGCTAACCTTGACTGTGGAGCGACTGAGCAGCACTCAGTGGGGCTTCCATTTAAGCAACATTACCCACACACACACTGTCACTCACTCACACACATAATCACAAACACATAAACACACATACACACACACGCATACATTTTGCTCACAAATTCACAAGCACATAACCACACACACACACACACACACACACACACACACCACACCACACACACGCTCACTCATACACACAAGCAGAGAGGTAGTTGACACTATGAACAATAAGTTATTCTGTGAACACAAAAGAAACCACATTAGAAAACTGACTGAAATCCACAGTGACAAGTTATGGGAGACCTGAATGACCTTGAAGCCACGATTCCTGTAGCGGCTGCAGGTGAGTAATAAAAAGGAGCTAATCAAAAGAGGAGAGGAGATGGAAATACAGCATAACAGAAGAGGAAAATGAATAACAAAAATTAGGAGAGAAAAGGAGAGACTCTCTTTGTTTACTTCATATAAACAAAAGAGACTCATTCATTTCCAAACTCAGTCACAGTCCCCACAAAGTGGCTTTTGTGTACAAACTCTGTGCAATGTATCCAGTGACTGTGTATTTGGTATGTTGTGTATGGAGTTGTTGCAATGCATTCACTGTGATGCATTGTAATCTTTCCCAAGGCAGCTGTGGACGACTAATGACACTGACCCTACCACACACACACACACACACACACACACACACACCTGGCCCCAGGGGTTGGATGGAGATGCTCATGCAGAGTGTGTTTAAGGAGATGGTCACTGATGGTGCATGCAGCTTCAGTGTAAGTGCTTATCAATAAGACTGACAATTTGCATAATCTGGACATTTACACACACACACACACACACACAGTGTGCGCAAACATACATCTACTCAGTCCTTCAGAGACATTGTGATTGCAGTATATAAACAGGTTCACGTGAAAAACACACACAGATACACACACACACACACACACACACACACACACACACACACACACACACACACACACACACACACACATACACACACAATATCACAGAACTTTTAGAGATGGAAGGTTTGCACAGCAATGTAGGGTCAGGGAGGGTTAATCCATTTATACTCTATTCACTTAGACCCAGTGACTGTCTCTCTCCTCACCTACCCACCTCTCTGCATCCATCCATCTTTTCATCTTTTTCTATATATCTCTCTCTCTGTCCACTCTTCCCTGTCTTTTCTTTTATCTCTCTTTTTTCCACCTCTCACTGTCAACTGAAATGGGCTTCTGTCACACGTGTTGTTAGTGATAGAGCTGGAACATCTCTCTCTCTCTCTCTCTCTCTCTCTCTCTCTCTCACACACACACACACACACACACAGTGAGAGAGACATGTACTCCGGTGTTATGATAGTTTCACCCTGATGGGCATGCATGCATGTGTGTGTGTGTGTGTGTGTGTGTGTGTGTGTCTGTGTGTTACGTGTGTGTTATGTGATTAAGGGACCAACAGATGTGAAGGGAGACCAGTTCAGTTGACAATTAGAGATGGAGGAAAGGGAGAGATGAGATGGTTGGGAACAATTGATAGTGTGTGTGTGTGTGTGTGTGTGTGCGCGCGCATGTGTGCACATGTGTGCACGTGTGTGTGTGTGTGTGTGTGTGTGTGTGTGCACGTGTCTGTGTGTGTGTGTGTGTGTGTGTATGTGTGTGCACACGAGTATTCAAAATTGCGAGTGTATGCGTATGAATATGCATGTCTGAGTATATGGCATGTGTGCCAGGAAACATGAATGTTTGTGGGGGACAAAGAGCCCCCATGTGTGAGCGTGTGTGTGTGTGTGTGTGTGTGTGTGTGTGTGTGTGTGTGTGTGTGTGTAAAAGACAGAGGGGAAGAGGCAGTGCTTGACTGCTGCTGGGAATAATAGCAGAGGTTCAGTCGGCATGTAATTGCACCTCTCCACAGCATCATGTGCTGCCCATCGCAACGGTCATTAGAGTCTGTCTGTGTGTGTGTGTGTGTGTGTGTGTGTGAAGTGCAGTTTATACATGGATCTAGAGACT
>PYXC01000365.1:905000-907500 GCA_015244755.2 Tenualosa ilisha
TTTGTCATACCCTCTCTCATGTGAACTACCCTATTACTGTCCACACAACCACACACACACACACACACACACACACACACACACACAATCACACACACTTCACTAATCATCTACACAGAAAATATCAGCACAGACACTTCCCACTGTGTAAGAAGAACAAGGGAGGTGGGAAGAATGTGTGTGTGCATGTGCGTGTGTGTGTGTGTGTGTGTTTGTGTGTATGTGTGTGCAGACATTAATTAACCCTACCGCCCCAAACCTCCCTGATGTGCTGAGCACGCTTCCCAACCCCTCTGTTCTGTTAATCCACACCTGAGACCAGCAAACCCCGTCACACACACACACACACACACACACACACACACACACACACACACACACACAACCCGCTGTCATTCATATTAACCACTCACCGGAATACGCTCTTCAAATAAGCACACTAACACATTACAATCAAACCAACCATACACATCGTATATGCACATCACGCATACACCCAGGAAACTCAAACAGCTAACACATACACAAACACACACACAGACACACACACACACACACACACACACACACACACACACACCTCTGTCCATCTGTCTTCCGTCAGGCATAAAAATGAATTCACTTCAAAATGAAAGCAGCATGATTATTGGACCACATCCCAACAAAGCTACTTCACCAATTTCGTGAAAATATTTTTTTGTCTTTTTTTTATTTAATTTTTTAATTTAGTTTTTTTAATTTTTATTAATAGCGCTTCTCTGTCAAAGCAGGCAAAACCAAACGCAACCGATCAAACTTACCAGCTGGCGTTGGACTCACTCGGCCACTTTTCTCAGTTTCTTAGTTTGTCTAAAAGCAAGTTCTTTCCAAGGCACATGGGTCACAGTCTTAACAGGAACAAACAAATGATTTTGTATTGCTCAGGATGTGTGATTGAATATGAATTAGTGTTACATATGTGTGTGTGATTCATTTGAAATGTCACACACACACCCACACACACACACACACACACACACACACACATACATGCACACGCACACACATCGTAGGGGTGTGTTGGAATATGAATGTGTGTATTGAGGACATGATGATGCTGAAGGCTTGCATGTATATGTATGGACATCTGTGCGCTGGGAGAGCTTGGAGCGTCATCTCCCTCAGAAAGCCTTTCGTGTCGCTGTAAGCATGTGTGTGTGTGTTCATCATTGTCTTCATAAATCGCGTGTAAGTGTGTGCGGGTAGATGGTTGTGAATCTGTGGTGTGTGTTTGCGTATGTGTGTACACACCTATGTGTGTGCGTGCATGTGTGTATGCGCGTGAGAGCCCCCTCATGTGTGTACGCATATTTGTGTGTACAAATGTAAGTTTGTTCATACTGTGTGTGTGTGTGTGTGTGTGTGTGTATGTGTGTATCTGAGAGAGAGAGAGAGAGAGTTCGTATACGTGTGTGTGCGTGTGACTCTACAGCAGCTGGCCGTCACAGCAGCCTTCCGTGCCAGAAACCTGGGGAGTGGGGAGAGCTCTCTGCCGTTTCCCGTGATGCCAAGGGCTGCTCTGGCGCTGGGTGCCTCATGCCCGGCTCCCCGGCTCCCCGGCTCCCCGGCTCCCCGGCTCCCGGTCCTGTGCTGGCTGGCTGGCTGGCTGGATGCTGGGTGGACTGGCTGGCTGGCTGGCTGGCTGGCTGGATGCTGGGTGGACTGGCTGGCTGGCTGGCTGGCTGGCTGGCTCAGGGGGGATTTGTGTATTGTGTGTGCTGGCGTGGATCGGCTTGCTCTGCTCCGTGTCTCAAGCTTGTCCATGTGTGAGTGATGCACATGGCTATATCTCCCTCCATCCCCCATATCCCTCCATCCTTATCTCACTCCTTCCTTCCTCCTTTCCATCCCTCCTTTCTCCATTACCCCATTCTCCTAGATCACAGTTCATCATACAGTCTTTCTCTCTTTCTTTGTTTCTATATGCTTCTCTTCCTCTCTCCCTATTTCTCTTCTAATACCCGTCTTTTTCTCTTTCTCTATCTTTCTCTTGTCATCCCTTTCTTTTTCTCTCTGTTTCTGTATCTCTTATTTCTCCTCATAACCCTCTCTCCCCCATTTCCTCCCTATATCTCTTTTCTCTTTCTCCTCCTTGTCTCCCCTGTTTTGCTCTCAATCTTTCCCTCTCCCATTCTCTCCCATTCTCTCTCCGTTTTTTCATTCCTCCCTCCCACTCCTGTTCCCTCCCTCTCTCCATCTCTCATCCTGCTCTCTCACTCATCTTGGTCCTCTTCTCTCTTGGGCCACTCTCTTATTGTGACAAATCCACTGGATATTTTTGCAAACTAAAATTACACACCAAACAAAATAGTCCAAAAAGCATCATCTCTCTCTCTCTCTCTCTCTCTCACTCACACACTCACACACACACACACACACAAACACACACACGCGCGCACCACATACTCTCTCTGTTGGGCTGACTATTCCAAAGCGCCATTCTTGAGCCGCAGCAGAGAGA
>PYXC01000365.1:915000-927500 GCA_015244755.2 Tenualosa ilisha
GTGTGTGTGTGTGTTGTGTGTGTGTGTGTGTGTGTGTGTGTGGTGTGTGTGTATGTGTGTGTGTGTGTGCGTGTGTGAGTGTGTGTGTGTGTGTAAGACAGAGCAAGACTAAGTAACAGAGTAAGTGACAGGCAGACCATGTATTTTTATACTGTAAATGGACGACATGGACCACAATGAACAATATGCATGGGTGAATAGATTTATGGCTTTATGTGTGTGTGTGTGTGTGTGTGTGTGTGTGTGTGTGTGTGTGTGTGTATGTGTGAGTGAGTAAGTGAGAGAGAGAGAGAAAGAGAGAAAGAGAGAGCAACAACAGAGAGAGAGAATGAGAGAGCAAGGGAGGGGAGGATTTCAACATTGTTTAGTAACATCATTACTGTAATTTTGGCTGGGCAGGAAATGGCCTCATTCATCAAAGCAAAATTGAAAAATGGAGAGAGAGGGGGAACAAAAGAGTTGAAAGAGAAGGGGAAAGAGGCAGCAAAGAGAGAGGGAATGAGAGAGAGAAAGCATGAGAGAGAAGGGAGAGCTCATAAAGGTTTATTATGGCATGGTTATCATATTGTGTGTTTGTGACAAGACTCTGCATAATATGTGGAGACACGGTCATTTACTATGGCTGAGACATTTGCATTCATATTCATCCATTTTCTCCTGCCAAAAAAAAACCGACTCACCTTTTTATTTCAGTTTTTCATCTGAATGCAGTTTTATTTAAAGTGACTTATGAGAGTAAAATACATAAAATTATGAGGGAGAAGAATTGACATTAAGCAGAGAGTAAAAGCAAAGAAAATACACACACAGAGACACACACACACACACACACACACACACACACAGAGAGAGAGAGAGAGAGAGAGAGAGAGAGAGAGAGTTTACCATACATGCCATTTAGATTTAAATAATGCAGGTATAAACACAGGCAAGTGAGCAGACTGATAAATTACACCCAGTAAATATTTATAATGTATTTATCAATGTCTTTCCATTTTGTTGGCTCTGCCATCATCTTTAGTGATATATACTGTGTGTTGATATACATAGAACTGTGTATATAATTATGACATAAATAAGTAATAAAATGATAATGTAGCATTCATACGGGAAAGCAAATGCTGCAATCATACATCAGGCTTACAGTGTTTTATTAGCCATCAGTGAGTGAGGAGGCAGATAGAAGAAATATGTTTATATCTCATCTTAGCAGATTTGATCTCAGAACAGAGACCCTGTAGACTGTGCTACTGGATATGTTATTAACCCTAAGTACATGTTATGTTATACATGCAGTTATGTGTGTGTGTGTGTGTGTGTGTGTGTGTGTGTGTGTGTGTCGCGGGGTGGGGGGTGTACAAGGTGCCACCCCCTGCCCCCCGGAGAGTTAAGAGTTTAATTAGGAGACAGAGCAGCCGTGTCTATTAATGGTGAAATTATGGGTTATTTCATTTATGTATATCATTAATGTCATGGTTCCATTCTGTGGAGAGCAGGTTGCATGTTGTGGGTGAATCAGATATCACTTAGAGATGAATTACATTTCCCTTATTATATGTTTACTATGTGTTCTATAGACGTGTAAGATTTCATTTGTATCTTTGAGATAAATTAGAGTTCCCTCGTTTTATCTTGTAGGTGAAGTAGAACTTTATTTGATATTATTTCCATCCCATAATTGTACCTATGGTACCTATGTGTGTGTGTGTGTGTGTGTGTGTCTGTGTGAGAGTGTGTTTGAATGTGTGTGTGTGTGTGTGTGTATGTGAGACATATGCTCTGCCTGTGATTGACACCTTGTTTAGCATGCTGTTCTCATGTCAACCTCATTTCACCTGCTGGGTTTCTAATGTGAAGCTCCGCCCTGGTGTGGCACCCACATTCACTTCCTGATCCACTCCTCATCCCCCACACCTAGGAACTGCAGGTGTGGTATCCAGGGTGATGAGACAGGCACATCAATCCCAATAGACCACGGGTCAGCGGGCTCAGAACCCCCTCTTAACGACAACGCCCCCTCTTCAGCTCACAACACACACACACACACACACACACACACACGCACACACACACACACGCACACTCACACTCACACACACACAACTTTAACCCATCAACAAATGGGGGTTTCGTGCAAGAGACAAAACCACTTAGCGAAGAGTCTCTGTGTATGTGTGTGTGTGTGTGTGTGTGAACGCGTGCGCCGGCGTTTAATTTGGATTTGAATTTTAAAATATCTCTCTCATTAGATTTTCCATTATTCAATCAATTATTCATGAATTCAGCTAAACGAGGGCCCTGTGCTAGGCTACACACAAACAGTTGAGCAGCTCTGGAGAGACAGACACTGCCTCACCGCCGCAGCCTTGAACCCCAATCTGCTTCCTCTCATCTCTTGTTTTCTTGCCCCTTTTTATCCTTTTTCTTCATCTTTCACCACTAACTTACAGACAGAGTGAGTGAAAGAGAGAGAGAGAGGGAGAGAAAGAGCAGAACAGAGAGAGAAAAAGAACAAAGAGAGAGGGGGGAAAATGGTGGCATACAAGTGCCTCCCCCTGAGTGCACTTTCTGTCTGTGTGTTTCAGAAAATCTCCCCCTGCCATGTTCAATCAGGAGAGTGAGTGAGAGAGAGAGAGAGAGAGAGAGAGAGGGAGGGAGGAGGTGGAGTGAAAGTGAGTGAAATGGACTTACGAGAGAGAGAGAGAGAGAGAGAGAGAAAGAAAGAAGAGAGATGGAGAGGCAGACGCAGACGCAGGCAGAGAGAAGATGAGATAGAGATATGAGAGATAGATGCACAGAGTGACAGGAAGAGGAGGAGAAGAAGCCGGGCAGACAAGCTGACAAAGAGAGCGACGGACAACAGGAGAGCAGAAGGAAGGACAGAGAGGTGGCAGATGGAAGGATACAGGAACAGAGGACTCCAGGGAAACACAGAGAGAGAGAGATGAAGAAAGACACAAAGAGAGAGAGTGGTAGAAAGGGAAAGAGAGTGAGAGAGAGGGAGAGAGATGAACGCAGCCAGGGCAACTGTGGGCCGTGTGATCAATAGCGTGTTGACAGAGTGATGAGGGAAACAGGACAAATGGAAACACAAAGAGCCACGACTCCTCGTTGGCCACATCTCAGCCTAGAGCTGCGCCAGCCAATAAGAGAGCTTTAGGAAATTAGCTTTGAATAAAGCCCCTCTCTCTCGGACCCCCACACCCCGAACACACACACACACACACACACACACACATACACACACACACCTCTCAGCCCCTCTCCCTTCTTTCTCAGTCTTGCTTTCTCTCTCTCTCTCTCTCTCTCTCTCTCTCTCTCTATTTTTTGTTCCCACTGTGGAAGATAAATATGAACACATAATGAGAAAACTTACAACCAGACATTACCAGCCTGCAAATACTAGTCTTAAAAAGCATCTCTGACTCACTCCTTCCATCTCTCTCTTTCTCTCTCTCTCTCTTTCTTTCTCGCTCTCTCCCCTCTCCTGCTGTGTACTTTCGGTGTCGAAAATAAATAGAGACTCGGAGGGGAAGGGAAAGGAGGAGAGTGAGGATATTGAAAAAAGAAACAAATGACCTTTTCTTATTTTCATTTCTTTTCAGCCTTCTTTCTTCCTCTTGCACTCTTTTCCTCTCTCTTTCTCTCTCTCTCTTCCTCATTCCCACCTTTGCTAATAGTTATTTGCCTTGCTGAAAAGGGCTGCACTTTCTCACAGGGGTGCTATAGAGAATGGGTGAGAGATGTGCCATGAGAGTTAGAGAGAGAGAGTAAAGAGGAGGAAGAAAAAAAAAGATATTTCATTTAGTTCCATTGTGGCTCCCGTGTGACACCGATCTCTTCCCTGTGCAATAATGAAAGGAGAGGAGTGGAGAGGAGAGGTGAGAGCGGGTGCATAGAAAAGCGGTCGAAAGAGAGAAAAGGAGATGGAGAGACTGTGAGACAGAGCCAGAAAGAGAGAGAGAGAGAGAGAGAGAAAAGGAAAGGGAGAATACATGTCAATATTTGCCCCCGTCTGCTCCTCCGACAGACACAGATGCATTACACACACACACCATCTCTGTGTAAACCAAATTCAAGAATTCAGCCTTTTGTTTGGTATCACACGGACCGCTGGGCTGCTTAGGAGAAATAACGTTACAAGACGTGAGAGAGGGACAGAGAGAGAGAGAGAAGGATAGAGAGGAGGAACAGAGGAGAAGAGAGGGAGGAAAAAGGACACCAGCTTATCTCTGGGAAAATGAGAAAAAAGTTTTTGAAAAATAGAAAATGGAAGACGGCAGCAGCACTAAAGAGGAACAAATGGAGCAGCGAAGTGACAAGCTCACACAGTGGATCAAACCAAAGCAGCCAACATGGAGAGGAAATAACAAAAGACCTCACTTCAGACGCGTTTGGCACTGTTAGCAGATTTCTGAAAACTCCACTAAAACTGGCAATATGATAACAGTGTCAGCATAACATCCCAGTGCCAGCCCACGCCCCTCTTATCTTTACTGGGAGCCAGTCTGATTCCCAGTGCATTATTCCCATTTATTAATTGTTATCAATCAACGTTAATCTTGTAGCTCACATTATAAACTTTGAATAAGTGTTCTAACTCTCTCTTTTTTTAAGCCAGCAGTTCCAGTTATAAGCATGCAATTAATAATATCTTAATGCCTAACAAATACTTTATATCATGAATAGGCTTTTATTTTTATTGACATTAATGGCAAAATATGTGACATCACAAACATTATATACCAGTAATAAACATGCAGAGGAAGAGGCTGTTATAAACATCATATTGAGTGTTTTTGGATGAGATACAAAAACAAATAGTTTCAGTTCAATTAAACTGTGTTAATTAAAGCAAGTGTGTAGTTTGTGGAAATTAAAAAGAGAGGGCAATCTTCATGCTCAATATTGAATTGACTTGGGTTGCTCTGGGGATTTAGGTGTTTTCTTTTGTTTGTGTACGTGTGTGTGTGTGGGTGTGTGTATGTGTGTGTGTGTGTTTCTTTGTGATTAAGTGACTGCAAACTGTTGTGTGTGTGTGTGTGTACATTTGTGTGTATAGGAGTAACTCAGGTCTCAGGTGTGACAGGTCACGGTGTGGCCTACTGCCTTTATCAGCTGCCAATCAGAACACAAAGAGGGTGGGCCCAACCAGCGTCTGGCTGTCCGTCACCCGGTGGGGGGTGGGGTCAGGGGTGAGACTGGCACCCCATCTGGCCATGAGGGCCACATCACAGGAGTCTGATAGAGGTGAGGGTCCACACACACACACACACACACACACACACACACACACACAGTATAGACACTTACACAAACATACACTCTCACTTTCTGTCACACATTCAAATGTGCCCAGACTCACCCTCACATGTACACACACACACACACACACACAAATATGTACACATATACGGATGCATGCATGAAAGCACAAACGGAAACTAATTGTGAGCCCACACACTTGATCATATAGGCAAACCCACTCATGCATGCACACACACACACACACACACACACACACACACCATAATCTTCACCCATGCTGAGAACTCCATAGCACAGTGTGCCTGTGTCTGTGTGTTTTGTTTTTAGTGGTGGGGGGTGGTCGATGTTAGATTAGGAATGATCTGTCATGACATGCCCTTCTACTGTGACAGATGGAGGAAACCACCCCAGACCCTCTGACAACCTCCCCGCCACACACACACAAGCACACACACATAAACACAAACACACGCTCTTACCCACAACCTCTGCCCTCCTGTGCCCAGCCGTCCTGCTGTCCGTCCTCTGATGATGGCAAGGTCATGACCTTGGTAACCTGAAGCCCTGCAGACTGGTCGCGCATATGGCTCTGGTGGCCCGGACCCTTGTGTCATCTTGAAACACACGCACACACACACACACACACACACACACCGCACACACACACACCACACACACTGTTTAAAGCTCCTGAAGTTAACTCTGCTTTAGCCTACCATCTTGAACTCTGTGTGTGTGCGAGTGCGCACTTGTTTGAGTGAGTGAGTGAGTGTGTGTGTTAGAGAGAGCAGGACCAACCCAAGCCTTTATGGGGCCCTAGGCAGAATTTCATTTGACCCCCCACTGTCTGACCTACCTTATAGTCGTAGAAGGTAGCAAGTTGACAAAAAAAAAATGCTCTCACATGCTAAACTTTGCACGCTGAAAGTAACCAACTAGAAGTCCATATACTGCAAACAAGTTACACATTTAATCACGATGGGTGACTGTGGTTGGGCTTCACCTCCACAAACAATGCAGCTGAGGAAGCAAGTATGAACAACAGTAGTATCGGCCTACTGTGTTATAGCCACTTTAAACACGGAATATATTGCTATACAATTATAAGAGACCCCTAATACGTAAATACACACGTTAACCTTACTCTTGCATAATAGAAATATGTATTGCAATATTAATGGTAATCTCTATCATCTTTGTAACAATGTCAAAGTGATGGGTGTATTTATTCAAGACGTCAGGCAAGGCTGTGGCTATGGAGCTGTATACTGTTATAAGATCTGCTACCTTAGCAGATCCATTGATGTGAATTGAAGTTAACATAGGGCAGTTACCTAGCTAACAACATAATAGGATGTAATAGTGGTTGCTATGTCATAGGTATATAGATAGCTAGCTAACCACACCGCAACTGTTTATCTATCTATCTATCGATCTATCTATGTCACATTAAATAAAAAAATGTTAAAATGCTAACATGAAAAATGAGTTAGCTGTAAGAATTCTATACACATAAAAACAATTTGCACATTGTGTTTTTCTTTTTTTTTTTCATTTTAAGACGGTGATGCACCCAGCATCTGAAATGCTTTTTTTCTCAGTTTTGATATAGGCCTACCAACACATCCTTAGAATTGCAGTGGAAAGGATTTTGATGTTTTAATGATATACCTACACCTCTTTGTCTTTGTAAAATGATTTGATAATCCTCCAATCAAAACCTGGATTAAAATAGTGCCTTAAATCTCTGTCTGACTGACTCAATTTCCCTGGTCAAACATCCACAGGCAGAGGCTGGTACTCCAGAGTCAATGCACTCTCACCTTCTGTGACCACACCGCTCAGCTCACACAGCACCGCCCCCCCCCCCCCCCCCCACACACACACACACACACACACACAGACACACAGACTCTCTCTCTCTCTCCCTCACACACACACACACACACACACGCACACACTCATTGAGGATACCACCCCCAATTAGACACACACGAAACTCCATTCTTCTCCACTTGACTACATGTCAATTAATCTCCATCACTCACATCTCTGTGTGCCTCCCACCACTCCATCTGGCCAGAGGATTCGTTCCCTCTCTCTCCTCTGATTCGCTGAGGGGGTGGGGTGGAGGGGTCCCAGCAGTCAACCTGACAATAAAGGAAATTTAGTAAATGTTCAGGAGAAGGGAATTTAGAAAATAATTCACTTTAGGAGGAGAATCGCAGAGATGTGTAGAGTGGGAGAGAGAGATAAAGACAAGACGAGAGGAGTCAATATGAGAGAGAGAGAAAGAGAGAGGGAGAAAAAAAAAAGAGAAAGAAGCAGTGAGGAGAGTAGGGGAGAGAGAGAGAAAGGGAGGAGAAGAGCACAGAGGAGAGTGGAGAGAGGAGGGGAAGACAGTGGAAGAAAGGAGAAATGGAGCAGAGAGGACAGATAAAAAGGAGGAGTGGAAGAAAAGAGAGGAGGAGAAGAGGATAAGAGGATGGCAGAAAGGAGCTTCACCTTTGGAGAGGAGGAGGTGGGCGTGTGCCACCCTGACTGACAAGCCCATTAATTAAGAGAGGTAAGCATCCGACTGTCATGTCCTCTCTACGTGGCCACTTAATCCACCCTCACCGGGGGACAGGGGATTAGAGACACTGACACTCCCATAACACACACACACACACACACACACACACACATACCACTCTCAAATGCACCATGCACACACGTCACATATATACATTGTGTATACGTATATGGAATATGGAATATGGAAACACACACACACACACTCCACTTTCACATGTACCATCAGCACACACTCTACACACTACGCATACATCACATATGCTTCACACGGACACAGATAAACCTATATCCCATGTTCTGAAACAGATAGTTCCAATCATTGATTATGATGACTGAACGATTGACTGAAACACGTTCAATGCTATTGATTATCACTGTTTCCCTATTGATTATTGATTATCACATTTCGTCGTCTACATGAATGCGCTTCAAATGCATCGCGGTCAACTCGATACAAACTTCTTCAAGTTGCTTGTCTACCATTCCGTTCAGAACAATCTACTTGCCATGGAGCCATTCTATGACCAGTCTGCGGAAGAACGTCTCCCTCAGCTTCACGTCGTGCCTAACGACACCCCTCAGCTGTGCTATTTTCACAGTATAGAACAGACTTGGGAGGCTTATTGCTTAATACTACACATGCTGACACAATGCTGAACATACAGTACGTGCATCCTCATACGATCTTGATTTTTCACACAGCTCACTGTAATGGTCACTTTATGGTTCATGCCTGCACGTTGAGGTGATGCAGACCAGAAGAACTCTGGTCCACTCGCTTTGCTTTGTTTGCTAGTTCACTGTAATCCACTGTTTTAGCCTTGCAGCTGAATCTCTTCAGGCATAATTTTGCATTTAATGGCAGGATCTTTCTTTCTCTCACTTCTCTCTTTCTCTTATCACTCTGTTTTTTCTCTCATCATGTTTCTTTTTCATATTCCTTTCTTTCTCTCAGCCACACTTTTTCTGTGTCACACACTCTCCTCTATTCCTCCCCCCAAGCCCCTCTTTCCCTCTTTCCCTTTCCTCCTTCTCTCTCAGGCTTTCCTCTGCATTTCTGTGTGTGTGTGTGTGTTTGTTTGTCACACTGGCCACAGTGGAGAGAGAGGAGAGGAGAGAAGGCCTGTCTGTCGGCTGGCAATAATGACTGGCACGGAGTAATTAGCTACGGGTAAACAATTAACATGGGGGAGACATTTTTAATGCAAATCACCTTGCCAGACGATAAGGTGGGCACCATTCACTCGCATACATTTGCACTCATTATGATCACCTTCCAGCTTGTCAGAGCTGCTGCCTTTTTTTTCCTCTTAATTATAGGTGTGTGTTTTTGTGTTGTTCTTTGTGTGTCTGTGTGTGTGTGTTTGCGTCTATTTGTGTGTGTGTCTCTCTCTCTCTCTCTGTGTGTGTGTGTGTGTATGTTTTTGCTGCCTCTTGTCGGTGTGGTTGTTGTGCTCGTCATCGTCTTTTGTTTGCAATTCTCATTAAGGAAGGTGGAATTTATCATTAATAATGGGGGCGGCAGTAAAATCACACGCTGTGAGTCGCTGTGAGTCCCTGTGTGTGTGTGTGTGTGTGTGTGTGTGTGTGTGTGTGTGTGTGTGCGTGCTATTATGGGTGGGAATGCAATCATGTACAGATGAGGCAACATCAAAAAGAAAGAGAGGAGACTACAATCTGTATTATAGCCGTTTTATGGCACATTGATGCAGAGAGAGAGACAGAGAGACACAGAGAGAGAAAGAGAGAGAGACAGAGAGACACAGAGAGAGAAAGAGAGAGAGACAGAGAGAGAGGACAAGGAACACAAATATTTCCAGCTATCACTTTTTTCTTCAGACCCACCCTTCTACCCTTCACAGACACAGACACACACACACACACACACACACACACACAACCTCATCATGTCACACCATGTATTGTTTTGTCGAGGAAAATTACAGTGCCAGCGCTGTCGATTCCGCTTTTTTCAATTACCTCCTGTAAACACGCCTAATTTGTTTTGCCAACTTTCATTTGCCAGTGCCTGTCAGCATACTACTTCTGATCAAGATGGCTTTCTCAATTTACATGGAATGCTTGGGCACCACATTTATTTGATTTTACTGTTCTTTTCTTTTCCCTGTGGGCCAGCTCTTTGAAAAACACCAACATTATCCCCAATGGAACGCTCATGGCCACTTCAGAACTTTACATTCCAGGCATTTGTGTGTCTGTGTGTGTGTGTGTGTGTGTGTGTGAGTGTGTGTGTGTGTTTGGCTGCAGCTCAGTCACTGTGTGTGTTCTTTATTGAGGCCACTGTGATCATTTTTCTAGCCGCAATCTTTTGAACCTTCCAAGGCGTCCCTATCGTGGCCAGTCATCTGATCTAATGGAGACGCAATTAGATGAGATGTAGGCCTTTTTCTTCTCACACACTTTTGTGGAGCCGCCATCTCTTCTCGCGCTCTCACACACGTTCCCTCTTCTCCAGGTCTCTTTCTCTCTCGCTCAAATTCTCTATTACTGATTTTTCATTCTTTGTTCATCTCTCTCTCTCCTTCTCTTTTTTCTCTCATTCTCTTTTCTTCTCTCTCTTCTTCTTCTCTCTCATTGTCTCATTCTGGGTCTCAGTCATGTTTTTTTCTCTCCTCTCTCTCTTTCTTTTTCTCTCTCTCTCTTACTCACTCTTTCTCGTTTTCTCTGTCTTCATCTCTCTCTAGCTCTCCCTTCTGTGGAGTAATTGTGGCGATAGCGAACACAGCTTCTAATTAATTATGCAGGAGCTGAAAATTGAGGTGAGAGAGAGAGGAAAAGAGAGAGAATGAGAGAGAGAGAGAGAGAGAGAGAGAGAGGGAGGGAGAGAAAGAGAAGGGGGAGGGACAGAGGGATGGCAAAAAGAGAGAGACTGAGCTCTGTGCCAGTAAAGTCACAGCATGACAGAGAAAAGAGAAAACAGAAGGGGATGGGGAGGAGAGACAGAAGGAGGGAGAAATGGTGGTGGAGGGGTGGGGACTATGGAGGTGATGGGGGGAGATGGGGGGGGGGGCGTCTGAGGCTTAAAGAGGAGGGGGAAATAAACTCACTGAAGAGATATGAAAGTGAATGAGGGAGAAAGAGAGGAGGGGAGGGAGGGAGGGAGGCAGAGAAATGGAGAGAGAGATAAAGGAGTGAAAGAGGAGTAAAGGGGGAGAACAAAGAAGCTGAAAGAGGGCCGTGGGAGGTAGAGGGTGGGCGAGGCCACAAGGTGAGGCTGGAGCCATTTCCCAGGGTTCCAAAGGTGATGCTCCATTGTCTATGCCTCAGTGCAGTGTGTCATGGTCCACACACAAACACACACACACACACACACACACACACACACATGACCACTGTTCTCCCATCTGCTCTCTCTGTATCTCTCTCATCCTCTCCCCGTCTCTCTCTCTCTCATCCTTTTCTCCTCTCTCTCTCTCTCTCTCTCTGTCCCCTTCCAAAAGAAGATCTGGTTGTTCCTAATTAAAGCCCTTAATCAAACTCCTAATTAGCCTAATCAGTGGCTTGTAAATCATTTCCGTCCCTCTCTCTCCTCCCCCCTGCCTGTGCAGTGTACACCCAGGGCCAAGAGGAGGGGAATCAGTTAGGCGAGTTTAATACAAGCTGAATGGGACAGCAGAGAGATGGAGGGAGGGATGGAGAGGGGACGAAAGGATCATGGGAAAGGAGGAGGAGGAGAGGAGGGAGGAGAGGAGAGGAGAGGAGGAACACACATTGTACATACCAACTGCCTGCTGCATACACCCAAAGTCAGGTGGTGAAGGTGATCAGGTGAGTTTAATACACCTCTAATAGAACATGTGGAAAAAGCGATAGAAGACAGAGGAGTGAAGTGAAGAGGAGGAGAAGTCGGAGGAGAAAAGGAGGTGTAGGGGAAAAAAAGAGAGAGGAGTAAATGTACCGTGTCACTGGGTTAAGGAGGTGCAGGAAAGAAGGGAGGATGGAGGGAGGTCGAGTCAGTCACAGACTGTATATCTCAGCTGATTATTCCTTTAAGACCAAAGGCTGCAGGAAATCAGTCAGATGGGCTAAAAATAATACAGCCCACATAGGACAGGCTGGAGGAAATATATTACATAGCCTAACTGGTCTATGCATCCTGTGCCCTATGGACTAGAATTCAGGGAGGTGAGTGTGCAGTCATGTATTACACATCAGAATAGTAGAGAAGTTATTATGTGAGAGAGAAAGAGGGAGAGAGAGAGAGGAATGATTATGGGAAAAGGAGGTGTTGGAGAAGAGGGTAGAAATAAAAGAGGCCTCATACCATAACTCAGCTGCTACTTCCTCAAACCCATGGCCAAGAGATGCAAAACATTGGTCACTGAGTTTAGCACAGCGCGGATGGGATACACATTTGAGGAGGGGAAAGAGTGGAGGGAAAGTCGGAAGAGCAGAGCGGAGGATAAGGGAGGAGAGGAAAGAGGAGTGAATAAAGGAGGAGGAGAAGGCTCCCAACTGCCTTGTTCAGATGCCGCCCAAGAGGCTTTGGGAATCAGTGGAATGAGTGTCCTGTCATGCACACCAAATAGGACATGCTGGAGGAGAGCGATGGAGGGAAGGAGAGAGAAAGAGAGAGAGAGAGAGAGAAGAGAGGAGCAAAGTTTGTGAAAATGGAGAGAGGAGAGAGGAAGAAG
>PYXC01000365.1:940000-942500 GCA_015244755.2 Tenualosa ilisha
CGCGAGAGAAGGTGGAGGAACAATACGATTCTCCGTGGTGGCTGAGATTCAGGGAAAGCCCGACCACACAGAGCGCCGATACGTTACAGTGCGTTGGCGACCCCAACAGGCCAGCCACGTAACTACATGATTAACTGAGAACAGGCCTCCTCCTCCTCCGAGTCGAAACATTCTTCTTTTTTTGCAACAAATCGCTCAGCCAACAAATGAAGTTTACAATTATGATGTTATACTGTAATGAATATGGTAACAGGAACGGTTGGAAGAAAATGGGTTCCCTTGCGTTCTGCAAGCAATTAGTCTCGAGCTCAAGTTGCCTTCAGCCCACTTGAGTACAATGACAGGAATTGCAGGAAAACGCCTAGAGTAGAAGGATCTGGCGTAAGAAGTTCAGGCAAACTATTGGGAAGAACTTCCTATGCCACGTCTGTAGGTAGAAAGCCCCTTTCACTGCACACGCAACCGGTGGACGTGTTCGGTCGGAGGATTGAACGGGACCCTTTTTTTATTAATACACGGTAAATTTAGACATCTTTAACTTTCTGATCGCCCGTCTTCGACACGCATACTCCCACATCTCAACCGTTCAACTGGTTTGCAGTGATGATGTCAAGGTTGTAGCCTATTGAATGAATAGACAATTTGCTCCTCTCAGCTGCAAGACTCGCGTATTTAATTATTGTAAGCTCTTTGGTATAGATTAAAGACTCAGCGCCGCTTTTCAGTAATAAATCAGAGCGCTTCGAGTCTTATTTAGTCTGGCTTTATGTCACAACTGATGTGTTGAAGAGAACCTATCATTTACTAAGGCGAAAAGAATAGGCTCTCCGCCTGAACTGTTCTCTCCTTTATATGGCACGGGTAGAATATGCAGGCTACTGTCTATCGGCAGGCTATCGTGTTGGCAGCTTTTGGGCGTTACGATAAATTATCCCTCAAACGTTTAAATAGCCATAAACCTCCTGTCGTGGCATTGTAGACTACAGCCGATATCCACATTGCACTGTTTCAGTGACATTGAAAGTGAACGACTGCTCCTTGCTACAAATAGGGTGACCACCGACCAGACAAAGAAAAGGAGGACACTTGTGTCTAAAAGTGTGGACAAAGGGTCAAAAGTGAGGACACTCCTTATATATGTGCGTTTCCCCCTTCAACCCTTACAAAATTTCCTGCAACTTTTGAAGTGTTAAAATAGCATTTAGTTGAGCGCAAAATTGCAGTTTTGGAGGAAATCTTTGCAGTTTGCATTAATAACCGACAGCCTTTTATACCAAATACCAAAAAGTGTAGGCTGCGAAAAAACAAGATTTATTTGCATATTTGTTGTCTGATAATTGATAATAGGCGTGCAATTAAAACAATATATGGATCTAGTTTTCATGAGAGATTTGATAGCTGTAATGTGAGAGTATAGCACTTTGTAGTCTATCCTTTTACGTTCCATCCTTCCCTCTAGAAAACAGACTGAGCGTTAAAAAACAACCGTTTAGTGCGTGCGTCTGCGCCGGCTGATGTTTACAATTGCGCTCGGAATGCAGAAGCACAGAACGCAAAGAGCGCATTGTTTTCAGCACCACTACTTCTAAACATTGTCTGCTATTAAGTGTAGCAAGTGTCAGAAATCTGGACATACGCCTATAAATGAGGACATTATTTCTTGGTCCGGACAGAAGGCTGGAAAACCGGACGAATGGCTACCCACAAAACATATAACCTGTCCTAGTTGTTAAAAGCCTGAATAATGCACGAGATCTAAAGATGTAAACAGAAATCTTGCCCGTGACCTTGCTCGAGGAGCCTTGGCGTATGATTATCTGACCATCATACAACAGCCTCCTGCTCTTGCTTGTGTTCTCACTCACCAATGGCCAACTCTCTCCCATTTCTCACAGCACTGCCATGCTGCCTGCTGCATCAGGATCAGTCACATTCTCTCTCCTGCTGCTGCTGGTCCTGGGGGACTGGGCGTTGTTCCCCAAAGCCGCCACCGGCACCCCTCAGGGTGCCCCCTCACCTAGCGTTGGCCACCACGCCAGCTGGTCCCTGGGGCTGCGGCTGTACCGTGCCCTGCGCGTTGGCAACGATGATGCCCAGAAGACCAACGCCCTCTTCTCGCCTCTGATGCTGGCGGCCTCGCTGGACGCTCTGGGTGAAGCCTCCAAAGGCGCCACTGCTGGCCAGATCCAGGAGCTCCTGAAGTCCTCCAACCAGAAGGGGGCAGCAGCAGCAGCAGGCTTCCCCCAGGCCCTGAAGTCCATGCTAGAGGCCAACAAGACAGCCTACTCTCTCCGTGGTGCCTTAGCCCTGTTCTCTAAGCAAGCCAGCGGGCTGGACCAGAGCTTCCTGAAGAAGGCCCAGGGCTCATGTAGATTGGACCACATGCCGTTGGCCGAGTCAGGGGGGAAGCAGTCCGACTCGGCCGCCCTCCGGTCCTGGGCCCTGGGAGCCTGTGGCGGAGCCAAGTTGGCCCAGATGAGCACAGAACCGCAGGCCCAAA
>PYXC01000365.1:945000-1015000 GCA_015244755.2 Tenualosa ilisha
CTGGCTGCACCCAGCCCACAGCCCATTTACAGATAAACGCAACAAAGGCGAAAATAAGCCCACAACAAATGCACGCCCATTTGAACCTATAATAACAGCCCTGCGGTCTCTCCCTGAACTCTGCAGCCTCGCCTAATCAAGTAGCTGATGAGAGAAATGGAAGGTGGCATGGCTTGTCCTCCATAGGGTTTGTTTCTCGCTTTTTTTTTCTCTCTCTTCTCTTCCTCCCTCCCTCCTGTGCAGTCTTTGTGCAGGGTATGTATTTGTCAGAGGGATGGGTGCGACTTGTTTTTCTTTCTCTTTTTTGTCCTCTCTCTCTCTTCCGAGACTGTAGCCTCACAATTGCTGCATTGTTTATTTTCTGGGTATGCTAATTAATAAGGGGATTTTTTGCTTTCTTTAGTTCTATTGGCTGCGTGGGTCATGCCATCCAACTCTCTGCCTGTCTACATGGTTTGTCTAGACTAGACGACTCGGCGCAGAATCCCAGGACCTTGGTTGCCTTGGTTGTCTCTCTCTCTCTCTCTCTCTCTCTCTCTCGTTTTGCTTTTGAGTGACGGCCAAGTTTTGCGGTGACACTAAATCCTCAGAGGTATTCCAGGCACTCAGGTGGTCAGGTATAGTAGGAACTTGCCTGCCTGCTTTTTTCAATCCCCTGACTTGCTCCGGGGGTAATAAGCTAGTGTTTGTTTTTGCCGATGTTTCCAGAGGATAATGTTTCATAAGGGCCTGATAATTAGCGAAAGGCTAGACTTCCTCCTTGCTCGTTTTCACAGGCCCGCTTTCAGATCCGCTTGCATGCCGACGTGTGGTACGCAAGGACTGGCCGCGGGCCGAGTCTAGAGACGCTGTGTGTTTCTCACTGCTTCTCTGCCAGCCCATGTCAGATCTCCCTGTTTTTTCCTCGTGACTCACGTGGTGTAATCAACCCCCTGTTTTTGTTTTTCGCTTCCCGGCAGTGCATTGCGTTGCATTGTGTGCAAAGCAGGCAGGCAGCGGAGGGCATAGTTTGTAATATAAAACTGGGGAACGCTCCAGCGCCACCAATTTAGCAGCAGTGCCCGTCTCTGTGATCTCAATTCCAACAAGCGTCAATACACCATATTAGCAGATTAGCATTCCCCTTGAGGTCACAGGCGGATTGAGGACAATGATTTTTTTTGCAAAAGTCTACCACACATTACTGAAGGCCTATGGGGTTTTAACAAGACATAATTCAGTCAGTAATTCATTCGACAAAGACCACTGTCTCTCCTCAGCTTTTAGTCGTCTTGTACTTTTTAGTACTGTGGTGAAAGATGACGAGATGACCCCCATTCCCCGTCTCGTTGCTTTGTTCGAAAGCATATGGAACTAATTTCTGACTCAGTGAAATACAACAGGAGGTCAACCTGTCGCAACCCCTCTCGCAACTCCATCCTCATTCCCCCTCCTTGTGTTCTGTGGCAGCAGAAGCCAGTTTTTCTGCCACTGTGGCTGTCCTGGATGGATGAGCGAGTAAGGGGACAGACACAGAGTCTACGGGGAAAAGCACATGTGCCCATAATCCCCACTAATAGTCTCTTTTATCGAATCCCATCTTTGTTAGCGCACGTAATGAGTTTAATGGACTGTAATAATGCGTTCTGGGCCTCCCTATTTCATCCCTCCCAATCTTCATTGCTCCCCCCCTCCTTTCCCTCTCTCTTTCTCACTCTCTCATGTCTGTGCTCTTTAGTGCTCTCTCTTTGTGTGTCTCCTCAGCCCCCTTTTGTATCTTTGTGTAATATGTATAATTGGCCCTGTGGTTTCTCTAAGAATAGTTCAGCGCATATTTTGCTGTGGTGCTCTCTGTAGGCCTACTGTATGAGAGCGTGAGGGTGAGAGATGAGAGCGGCAGAAAGAGAGAGAGAGAGAGAGAGAGAGAGAGAGGAGAGAGAGAGAGAATGAGTCATATTTACTATTTTTTTTCTCTTCCCTGTTTATCTGTGTGTAGGTCTGTGGGACCGAGGCTTTGGGGAGTCAAACGAAGACCTTCGTAATTTCCTGGGAGTCAAGTACACAAGAGTACCCATGATGCATCGATCAGGTATCTTCAGTCTCACCCATGGGTTGGCATTAGCCAGTTAGCCTCCAAAATGGACATGGGCAGTAGGACCAGTGGACACAATTTGGCGAGCGGCATTAACGTCATCAACTGTCAAACCCACTGTTGCGAGTCCATGTGGCTTTGGATAGTGTCTACTAAATATAAGTCCAAAATTAAGTCTAAAAAATAGCTAACACACCACTGAGCAGTGAAATTTACTTTTAAATTTTAAATTTACTCTGTATAGAACAGCTTCATGAAGGATCAACTTCGCTCTGTTTCCAGTTAGTTATAGAGTTTCAGATAACTTTAAAACTTACGCAATTGTGTAACATCCAATGCATCTATATCCATCCTAGCATTCTAATAACATATTTCTAGCATTATCATAACATTTTAATAATGCTTTTCATATTATGTTCATCATTGTACATAGGTCTACTAATGTGCCCACAGTGCATCTGCAGGCCTGCCTATGCATCCCTAACATATCCAGCACTCTACAGCCTTTAGTTTTTAAATCAGCAGGCCTTCCTATGCTTCCCTTAAGAGTGCTGTGTGGCATTTTGGGGTTTACACCTCCAAAACTGACTTAGAAACAGCAATAGAGTGGGAAGTACTGTATTGTTCACATATCCTCTGAAGTTAGCATGCAAACTAACTAGTGCTGGGCCGGCTGTCCTATGATATCACATTCTACCACGTGTGGCCGCTGAATTAAACACAATACAAACAAAACTGCAATCAAAACAACTTGAAACTAAAAGTATTCAGTGACAACACATAGCAGCTTTAACATATCCAGTGCTCCAGAGCCTGTGTTTGGATCTGCAGGCCTATCTGTTTGTAGCATACCCAGAACGTCACCTGTATTTGCATCTGCAGGCCTGTGCATCTATAACATATCCAGCTCTCCACACACAGCCTGTCTTTGCCAAAACCATTTCCCATTGTAAACACACTTCACTGATTAAAATGCAGAGGAGAGCATGGAGATATAAAATGATGCAAGGTGTATCAACCTTTACTGGCATGCGCTCTGCTCCTTCTCTAAATTTGATTTATTTTTATTTATTTTTTCCTCTTGAGACGTTCATCGCTTTAGTAAAAAGGTCAGATTGGACTTCCTGTGATGTTATGTATTTAAAAAAAATAAAAAATCTGCGGGGGAATTTTTTTTTTTTGAGGAGTCGGATGGAATCATACTGAGCACAGTTTATGCCTCTTTGCCATACACTTCCATTCTGGCCTAGAGCCACATGCTTTCATTGATCCATCTTTCAGAAAATTGATGCTGTTTCTTCTCATGCTGAACTTTTGAGCAATATGGCGAGAGAGAGAGAGAGAGATTGAAAGAGAGAGAGAGGGAGGGAGGAAAAAGAATTGCCTGGCAGTTGTCCTGGGAAATAAACAACACTGAAGGTAGAGAGAGTGAGAGAGAGAGGAAGGAAAAAAAACATATTAGCCGTTTAAATCATGTCAGCTTTTTCAGCCTCTACGCAGAGCTGCCGATGTCTCACCTTGCCTTTGATTCGATTTCTAAAGCAAAACTGTTAACATTTATGTTGCTAACCTTTGGAAATGGTGGTAGGCCTTGTGATGCTTGGAAGTGTAAGAAATACGTGTGTGATTTACCACTCAGAATAAGTGAAAACATTTTTGTGCTCTGAATGCAACAGGACCCTCACACAGCAAACACACACACACGCTCCATAGCCTCAGAAGTGTCATCTTTAATTCTGTCTGAATCAAGGTCATGCTGGGTCAGATGGTTTCTCTCACATTGACTGCATAATATCTATGGTACTAGAAAGGGCGGTCTCATTTTTTTCACTATGCCCCATCAGAGATTAGTTGTGGCTCATAGCAGTGAATTTCAAATGTGAAAATTTCATTACACATTACACATTTCTGAATGCTCCCTGATACACTTAAGTATAGGGTTGTAAGCCTGTGGTGGGTTCAATGCCACTATCAGTTCCTGCAATGCAAATCTGGCCAACCTGATATCTATCATTACCCTCACCTACAGCATGCTATTCTAATGTAGTTTAATTCAAATAGGTCTACCTGTATCTAGGATTACTCACTCCTTAATACACACTCACACTCCCATCATTTACACATTCGCTCACTCCCTCACCAGTTCACTCACTTGTTCCATCATTCACTCATTCTCACTCACCTACTGACTCACTCATTTACTCTCTCCCTTTCTCCTTCTCTCCCATCACTCACTCTATTATTACTCATTCCTATTGTATGTTTCTCCTGCAGGTTGGTACCAGCACTATGAGGACGTGGAGAACATGGTCCAGATGCTGGAGCTGGGCCTGTGGGGTGGTCAGGCAAGCATGCTGCTGCTGCTGCCCTTCCATGTGGAGGGCTTGGAGCGCCTGGACAAGCTGCTGACCCTGGAGATGGTGCAGAGTTGGCACAGCAAACTCAGCAACACCAGCATGGCCCTGTCCCTGCCCAAAGTCAACCTCACTAGCGCCCTCAACCTGCAGGTAGGCAACATTACACCATCACAACCAGCTCCCTCCATCTGCAAGTGAGTTACATAACATCTTGACAACCATCTAACTCGGCATGCAGAAGGGCTTTGCTATGTTAAACCACTACAAACAGGAGTTCAGCAGCTGCTTGGCTCAGAACATGAAAATAAATTTCATAGTGTTGGTTATATGATTGTTCATTTGTCAGTCTCAGTTGTCTCAACAGGCAGAGAGACCTTGTTAGTTCTCAGTTGATGAAATATACTATTTGGCAAACTGGTTTAAAGAAGAATATGCCAAAGCTCTGTGTTGTCCAGATAGCACTAGTGAGTGCAAGAGAATGAAAAGACCGCCCTCAGTCATTCCAGTTTGCTTCCTGCTTTTCCCAAACAGTTATACATATAGTAGGGTACTTCACAGTATTGTATGTCATCATTCCACCACAGATCATTGTCATTTGACTATTAGAGTTCTGTTGGCTAATACATGTAGCCTACTGCTTCTGCCTTTCTCTTTTAATTAATTTGACCCTTTTTCTTCTTCGACATTGGTTTAGTACTTTCTTCCCACTTCAATTACTTGATGTGTTTGGATTGTCTTTCGACAGTCTCTCAAGGTTTGACATTTAGTAAATACCCTTGCCCTGCTGAAAGTTAATGTCACCTGTGCACTTAGCCGTCAAGTGCCACAAAAACAACAGGGACTCTTCCTAAAATGTGCCCAGGACAGGAAGCATTTAGTGATATTAAAGGCTTTCAGAAAAATGACAAAGTTCTCTCTGAAACTGAAGAAGACAAGCCAAAATATCACCTGAGCATAATGCTAATGTGTGTAGCAAGCACTTGAAGTAGGTATTTGTTCCACACATTAAATATATTGTTCTTTTTCTGCTTTGCCATTTATTTTAACAGTACGTTTTACTTCCAACATTGATGTGTCTTTTGGCTGCCTGTGCATGTCCTCCAAAGAGACTCCATTTTGTAAAAGCATTAGGAGCTAAAACTACAGTTTTGTCAGCAGTTTGAAAATCTGAACCATTCAGACTTGAACTCATGCCCAGAGAGAGTATGGGTTTCTTACCTCATCAAGAGACTGCACTAACATTTTTTTTCCAGTCATATATTTAATTCTTACCAATCAAAATGAATCTAATTTAATGTAATGTAAAGTAATGTAATAATCATCAGGACTCTGGGACTCTAGCCTGTAGTGTTGTTATGGCTGTTGGACAGACTGACGTTCTGGCTCCGGTGCCGGTGAGAATTCTAAGCTCTTGGCCTTGGTTCCGCTCTCTCTGGGCTTTCGCTGCGGAGGTCCGACATGACGGACAGTACAGCTGTTGTTGCTTTTTTAGAGCACTGCGTTTACACTCCAGTGACTCGAGCAGGTCACCCGCATCCTCGTCCAGACTCTCGTGAGGTCCCTGGGTGCTCCGTCTTTGTCGGCGGAGTGCCTCGTGCACTTGAGTGGTGGCCATGTCTGCGGGCGTCCCCCGGTTCTCCCCAAGGACCCGCACTGGCGCCAGCAGGGCCTGGGCAAAGCTGTGCACGGCCATCTGTTCCAGGCCCGGCAGCGTGAGCCCGTACTGGCAGAGCTGGGCTGATAGCACCGCCTCCACAGCTCCTGCACCTGACACCAGCCGCGGGTCCGACTGCATGGCTCCGTAGTGCCTCAGGCAGGCCCCAATGGCTGCCTCACAGCACTCCAGAAGCTCCTGGTCAGGGCTGTGCAGTGTGATGGTGACACCCTGCTGGTTCTTTTGGTCTGTGCCTAAGCTTGCCTGCAAGGGTATAGCTGGTGGAGGGTCCTGTTTCGAGACGTGGGAGTTCATCTTTGGGTGTTGCGCTTTCCTACCCATACTTTGAGGACCTCGTACTTTTCCCATGGGCCTGTGTGGCTTCCGGACTGGCCCACGTTTTTGGACCCCATGCAACTTCCCAACCTGACCCTGTCCCTTTCCCGGTCCCTGAACCCGACCTCTCGGCACCAAGTACTTTCTGCTGAATCGGAGCAGTCCTTTGATAAGGAGGTGTTTGCGAGCGGCTGTGCTCCCCCTCAGTGCTGCTGCCGCTGTGCCCCCCACAGACCTCATCGTCTCATGCCTCCTCATCGTCCCATCACCCAGCGCCCGCAGCTTCTCCAGGAGGTGGTGTTCTGCCTCCTCTGTCTGCCACCTCCCTAGGCCCTGCCCGCCATTCACTCCCTCCTCTCCCTCAAGACACATCTCCTCCAGATTCAGGCTTAGGATCTCCCAGTCCTTGTCCTGCTCCAGCTCCTGATAAATCCTCTCAGAGCATCTGTGAGCCTGGGCTGAGGGCACCCTTTCTGTGGGTCTCAGACCGACATAATCACTCAGAAACTGATCTATGAGCAGTTGTTCCCTGTCGTGTACTCTTGTCGCTAGAGCATACACCCCTACTTCATCATTCTCTTGGTTTCTGTTTGGCTTCACTTCGTTGGTGTCCCAGTCACATACCGCCCACTCTTCCTCTGTTTTTGGCTCCTCTTTGTTTGGCTCCTCATCCCTCTCTCCCTGAACCTGTTGCCTATTGGTGGTTGTGACCTCTTTCTTTTTATCTACCCTTCCTTCTCTATGTTCCTCATCACTCGCTTCTTGTGGACACTTCTTTAGTTCCTCTGACATTTCATCGGGAGTGATGGTCTTAATGATTTTGATAGTGTTGGGGTCAAAGGTCATGGCTCCTTGTTTATCCCTCATCCAGCTCTGCACGCAGCAGTGTGCCACGGCCTCTGCGAGCATGTCGGCCATCTGCGGCACTCTGGTAGACAGCAGGACCCTGAGGACGCCGGCCACCTGCCTCTCCTCTCTCAGGTCCTCCAGATGAGCCTGAACCAGTACCCCTCCCCTGTCCAGAAGTTCAGGGCCTGGCGGCAGGCCAATCGGTACCCCTCCTCCACTTCCTGCTGGGTGAGTCCCAGGGCCAGCAGCACCTGCACCTGCTCCAGGAGGCTTGCGCCCAGTAGGATCACCAGACCCGAACCATCACCCACGTCTCGTGCCTGGGCGATGGCTGCTGAGGCCAGGGCACGGGCTGCTGGGTCCTCCAGTCCCATGTGTTCCAGCACGGAGGCAGTGTCTGGGGTGTGAACTGGAGAGGCGGAGAGGCCATGGAGGAATCGGAAGGCTACGGATTTTGGGAGCCCGCGGGGGCCAAAGCAGGGACGTAGCCTGCGGGCTACCTCCAGACAACTGTCGATCTGGAGGTTGGGGGGGTCGCTGGCTGAGGGGTATGCCCAGATGAGGGGTATTATTCTGGGGATGTAGGGCTCTGGAAGGTATCTCGGCAGTAGCATCCTATAAGACCAAAAATCTGCACTTGAAAGACAGCCAGAAAGAGGAGGAAATAGTGTTGCTGAAATAAAGTAGGAGAAAAGAAAAGTGTTTACTGAATACAGAGACAGAGAGGAAGAGAGAGAGAGAATGAGAGGCAAAAATTGAAAGATATGGGGACAGAGAGAAGAGAGAGAATGAGAAAAGGAAAAAAGCGAAAGAGGAGGGGAGAGAAAAGCGAACAGGAATGGAGGTTAGTTCGACATGACAGATACAAGGAAAAGCCTAGTGAAGCTATTTCCCAGGAGGAGAGTGGCCTGAAAGGCTTCTGGGGTGTGAGGACATTGTGTCGTTAAGCCATAAAAAAGAGTTGGTGTGTGTGTGTGTGTACGTCTGAGCGCTTGTGTGTGTGTCTGTGTGTGTGAGTGTGTGTACATGTCCATATAGTGTGTGTGTGTGTAAATGTGTGTCCATGTCTCTGTGCATGTCTGTGTGTAAGAGCACACAAGTGTGTGTGAGGATGAGCTGCTAAACGGATTGCTGGCGAGAACTCCTTCCGACATCAGATGTGCACCGACACTCGGGCTGCCATGTTGTAGTGTGTCTGGCCACCCCGAGGAGCACACTTTTGACATTCTCATCAGAGGGAGGTCCTTCCATAGGGGCACATCCAGCCCTTTTCAAATCTGCACACTGGAAAAGCACCACACTCGCTGTGACAGGGCTTTTTTCCCTCTTTCTTTCTTTTTTATCCCCCGACTGCCGCAGTGAGCTACACACACACACACACACACACACACACACACACACACACACACACTCTCTCTCTTGCTTTCATACACTTAGAGATAGTTACTGACAAATTTAACACTTTTACTCTCTCTCTCTCACACACACACACACATACTGTCAGTTACACTGACACATCAATTACAGGCACACACACTTTAGCTTAGATAGTTACACTGTACATTTGAGATACGCACACACTCTCAGACACACACACACACATGCACTCTCAGACACACACCTACACTCCCCTCCCCTCACAGGCAGACATTTATGTCCATCTGTGGTGTGGTGCAGCAGCGGCAGCAGCAGTAGAGGCCAGCGGTCCATCGCTCACTACTTGACATGAAAGGAGCAGTATTAGCCTCTGACAGCATTCCCCGCTGAGCCGGCCTCACTCTCTCCTTTTCACCACTGTCTCACCTACTCTCTCTCTCCCTCGCTCACTCTCTACTCTCTCTCCACTACTCTCTCACTCTGCTGCTATTTCTCCTGTTTTCTCTCCCTCACTTACGCTCTCTCTCTCCACCACTCTCTCTTGCTCTTATTCTTGTCTTCATGTTCTGCCCTTACAACTTGTCCTCCTTTTCTTTCTTCCTCTCTACCGCTCCCTCTCTTTTTGATCATGTCTTAGTCCTTTGTACTGTCTACAGCAGCAGCAGCAGCAGCTACCTCAAGCCTCCTCTCTCTTTACCTTCTGTCCTTATTCCATCACGTCTGCAGTTCATTCCCCGCCTATAGCTCTTTTTTCTATTCCTCCCTCCCTCTCTCTTCTCTTGCCCTCCCTCTCTCCACTCACTTCTGTGCACCACTAGTCTATATCTATTTTTTTCTCTCTCCTTTCTCTCTCTTTTTCTTTCTCCTTGACCTCTGTCTGTCTCTTTGTGCCCTGTTCTCCCTTCTGCATTTTCTGTGATTTCCCCACTCTTTCTCACCCTCACTCTCTTTATTCTTTTTTTCCCGTCCTCTCTCTCTCTCTCTCTCTCTCTCTCTCTCTCAGAGTTAGTGTTATTTTCAGAAAAAGCACTGCAGAAAGCCCACAGCAGCTCTCTAATGCTGTCTCCTCCTTTTAGCCCCTGAGGTGCTGCTGTGAGTTCCGCTAACGCTGTTTGGTGCACCCCACTTCCTCCCCTAACCTCCCTCTCTCCCTCACTTTTCTCTCTCTATCTCCCTCCCTTCTTCACTCACTTCTCTCTCTCTTCCCCCATCTCCTGTGATTGGGTCGGAGGCGAGCAAACATGGCCCCATCTCGGCGCGTTAATAATGTTTACACCTCCGCCTGTCAGGGTCCTGAGTATGGCCCAAAGCCCCGCCAGGCACACCAATGGAGCCTGATGATGGAGGCGAGACGCCGCTGAGCACCTCTGTCCCCTCTAGAAGATGGCCAAACACACACACACACACACACACACACAGGCACGCACACAGGCACGCACACACACAAATACACACTCGTGTGCAAGCAAACAAAGACAAAGGAAGACAGTGCATGACGTGAGACTCCCTTGTGTCCCAGTTCCTGACCTCTAACTCTCCTCTAAATACTCTCTCTCTCTCTCACACACACACACACACACACACACAAAGCTACTCATATGTTAAAAATTCTATATGCCTTTTCTTATTTGCCTTCCAGTATGCGCCCCCTTACACACACACACACGTGTGCACCCATGTGCGTGCACGCACGCACACCACACACACACACACACACACTCACATATGCACAGTAAGCCTAATCCTCTCTCTCTTTCTCTCTCTCTCTCTCTCACACACACACACATACACATTCTGCTAAAGCAAGTAATGCAGAGCTCCTGCATGTCATGCTCTCTGACCTTACTATTAACTCTGCTCAAACCTCTTCCATTGCCTCTCTTTTCCCTCTGTTCCTCTCCTGCTCTCCCCCAGCCTTAAGCGCAAGTCTTCAGACTGAGTTTCCCTTTTTCTCCCCATGTGTCTTGTGCAAGTCTTCAGACTGACTTTTACTCTTTCTCCCTGTCTCTCATGCAACTCTTTAGGCTGTGTATTCCTTCTGTGTGTCTCTCTCTCCGAGTGTCTCCTGTGCAAGTCTTCAGGCTCGGCCCCTTCTTTTCCCCTCTATCTCTAATGCAAGTCTTCAGACTGGGTCAGACTGCCCTTATGCTGATTTGCATGTGCAGTCCCCATGCTCGCTCCCAGTAGAGGCCCATAATGTCTTGCTGCAGGGACCCGTGCGTAGTGGATGTCTGTGGAGGCCTAGCCTGCTCTGTGTGACCTAAATAAGCCTGCTGGCCAAGTGGGAATATGTTTGTTGGATTCGACTGATTCACTGACTGAAATCTCGTCAAAATCGAAGAATATCTGCTTGGCATTAGGAAGAGGGGAGCGGAGGAGGTCATGTTTGAGAGAGAGGAGCTGAGCAGGGGATGTCTGAGGAGGATGGAAGGTGGGGAAAAGGGGGTGGAGGAGGTGCTGATGTTTGGGAGAGGGGAACTGAGAAGCAGGTGATGGGGAGAGGGGAGTTGGGTAGGTGGAGGTTGTGGTGGTAGCAGACTGCTTGAAAAGAGTTGGAAAAGTGGTTATGGTGCTGATGGGAATTAGACTCCAGAGGTGATGGCTATGTGTGTGTGTGTGTGTGTGTGTGTGATATAGGCAGTGGGAAGGGGAGGCAAGAGGACAGGAGACCTTAAGAGGCTGAGGGGCTGTGTGTGTGTGTGTGTGTGTGTGTGTGATATAGGCAGTGGGAAGGGGAGGCAAGAGGACAGGAGACCTTAAGAGGCTGAGGGGCTGTGTGTGTGTGTGTGTGTGTGTGTGATATAGGCAGTGGGAAGGGGAGGCAAGAGGACAGGAGACCTTAAGAGGCTGAGGGGCTGTGTGTGTGTGTGTGTGTGTGCAGTAGTTAGGGGGTGGCCATGGGGCTATAAATAACTTCTGTGGGCCGACAAGAAGGTGCAGGGTGCAATGGAAGATGCTAGGCAATGGGAGACTGGGCTTTGGCACTCTGCTCCCTCCTAATGAGTGTCACAGCCTTGACACACACACACACACATACATACTGCTCACACTCACACACAGGGGGAGAAATACTCATACAAAAATTAAAACTAACATTAATCATGGGTAGACCAAGACATGCAAACATACATACACACACACACACACACACACACACACAGCATGCTTGCATCCACACCCATACAGATGTGCAAAGTAGCTCTGACACTCTGAGAAGCACACGTGAACATTCACAGGATGTTCACAGGATGCTGACACGCCAGGATGCTGTACATGTGCATTCCTACCCCTTCTCCTCACACAATCCTTAAGGCCTCGTCCACAAGCAATAACTCAGCCTCAAGAATCAATGCTGGACAAAATACTAATGATGCCCAACATTGGGGTGTCTCTCAGCGTCTTCCTCTACTCCCACAGCAATCCCCTGTCACTGTCCCAAATTCATTACCATCTGACTTTAGGTTGTCTGTCATGTTGCAGTGGCCTGCATGCTTGTCAGCCATGTTGTTGCCCTCGGCGTCACCCATAATGATGTCGCCCGGTGTGTCATTAGCCTGGCGTGTTGGGCTGTGCTCTGCTAGCCCTTAGCCGTGCCTGTGCTGTTAGCGCCAGATGAGTCCATGTTGTGCTATGAATGAGATGCCATGTAAAAGAGCATGTAAATGGCTGTTAGCATCATGGCTAATCCCCTGGCGACTTAGCAGCTGGAATATGGCTTTGGAGAAGGAACATGGTCCTATAAACATGTCCAGGGGCCCGGTGGCAGCGGTGGCAGGTTGTAAATGGACTTGGATGACTCATAAAACCCAATCTACCTGATTAAAGGCTTATCATTGTCTCACATGTTATTGGTTGATTAATTCATGTGTGCTCCAGCCAGTGGACCATATGTTGGTGTGCAGAAAGGTGTGAGGTGTTTATTCACTGGTGTGTGTTTGGTTGGTTGGGGGTGGAGAGGGTGTGAAGAAAGATGAATTAAGAAGCGTGAATTACTGAAGGGAAAGGTTATAAATAACTGCAGTGTTTGTTCACTGGTGTGTGTGTGTGTGTGTGTGTGTGTGTGTGTGTGTCAGCGGAAGCACTCATGGTTTTTCATGAGCCAATAAACGTTGTAAAGTCGGACTGGCCAAGATGGTCGTAAGTGTGTTTGTGTGTGTGTGTGAGGGGCGGAGTGTTTACTATGAGGAAGGAGAAATATATTCTTGTATCGACGGTGTGGCAGGTCCAGAGAGACATGCAGTGCAAGTGTGTGAATAAGACATTAGTGGTGCAGGCGGAGAGAATTATTTGAGAAGACGTTTCTTTTTTTCCCCACCATTTCAACACTTTTTTTCTTCCTGTGAATTTTTTTTTTCTTTCTTCGATGTGTCTCCTTAGGCGACTGAATAAAACATGTGTGTGGAATCTGGGGCGTCAGTCTGACACCGTACACGTGCATTCCTACCCCTTCTCCACGCACACACACACACACTGTGCACTTTTGTTCCGAACTTGTGTGCGTGAAGCACAGTTGTATGCCCCCAGCTTCTGCAGTGTGTTCGCTGCCTGTCCCACTGTACATTATTCATGGGCAGCAGTCACGCCTTTTCATGTTGATCTTGTTGATGTTTATGCCTCACTTGGACGTATAGCTGCATAACTGCATGCAGCCGCGCCATGCACACACACACACACACAAGCACACACACACACTCTCTCCGATGAATTATGGAGATAAAAAGGAAGAGGTGCTGGTGGCGGGTCGCTCGGCGAGGGGGATGAGGAACACACCCAGAGAAAAGAGGGGGGAAAAGTAGAAGAGTGGAGCGGAGAAGTGTGCAGAACTTCAGGAGAAAAGGAGGAGTGTGAAACAAAACAGAGAGAGAGAGTCAGTTACTTTTTGAGAGTTGGGGTGAGAGAGAGAGAAAGGGAGAGAGAGAGAAAAAGATTTTACTAGTGGAGAAGAGAGGGGAGGAGTGTTGTACAGAGAGAGAGAGGAAAAAAGAGATGTGGCAGAAGAGAGTGCAAGAGAGAAATAGAATGAGAGAGAAAGAGAGGAAAACTCTCTTGCTGAGCTCGGCGCCTCTTCGCTCCATGAGTTGTGAGAGTGTCTCGCGCTCTCTCTCTTCCTCTCTCTTTCTCTTTCCCTCTCTCGGAGTTGGCTTCTGTCTGTGTCATCTCCTCCGTGTCCCCACATCGCCCTCCCTCACTGCATACCCACCAAACACACACACACACACACACACACACACACACCATCGCCCCCACCTCGTCTCCATCTGCCAGACGTGCTTTAGCGCGAGCTAGGAGCGTCATTGGAGGTGACGCATCACAGCGCTCTCTGTTTGTCTGCCTCCGCACACAACACCCTCCACTTCCCCAACCCCAACCCTCCACCAGCCAACCCACAGACACACACACACACACACACAGGCAAAAACACACACCGTCTACACCAAAGCTGTGAGGCAGCAGCCGTTGAGCACCAACCCTGCTTTCTCTCTCTCTCTCTCCCTTTGGCAGTTTTGGATTTCTCCTTCACTACCTCCTCTCCTCACCCCCCCCCCCCCCCCTTCTCTTCTCTCTTCCTCTTTTGCACTCTCAACAGGTTCCGTAAGCAGGCTCCAGCCTTGCCAGAAATTAATTAAAACATTTGTGCTAGCCATTTAATATGGGAGGCAAAAGCCCACTGTGTGTTGGGTCTTATCAAAGCCACAGGGCCTGTCAATGCACTGCCATTGAAAGAGGTTTAAAACAAATTGTAGGCTATGCTCTACAATAGAGGCTGCTGGAGGTGATCAGAGATGTACAAAGGACCTCCAGCCTCACGATGTCTGGCCTGGACAGGAGTGTGTCATGGCAGAAGAGATTCACATCAGGTTTTAAAAGGAGGCCAAGCATTGGCCATGCAGTATTGATTTGATGTGGTTTGCTAAAAGAAACCAAGACCATCTCTCATCAGGAGCAATTCATATTTTAAGAGTGTTAAACACCTTTGCCACATTGTACCAATGCTCCAATAAAATAGTCCGATTGTAAAATGATTACACTGCAGGCAGCGGTGTGTTACAAATACTAGTGACGTGCATGTGTGGGCCCAGTTGTAGCCATGGCTATCTCTCTCATGCCCTGTCATCTGCCCCCCCCCCACACACACACCTTTCAAAGTGTCTCTGGGATGATCAATATTTAAGACCTGTTTGCGCTTCAAAATGAAATGAATGTCCTCCTGAAACGCCTTTGTTGTGAGTGAATTCGGCTGGATTTCTTTCTTTTAACCTTCAAGAGCAAGTAAACAAAAGAGATTGATGTAGAGAAGTAGATAGATAGCGAGCGAGAGAGTGAAAAAGAGAGAGAAGGAGAGATGGATGCCTATTTCTACAACTTGCACAATCAATATGGCAAGTAGTCTGCTAAGGGTTTCTGTGAAGGTAATGGTTACTGACAGGAAGCACGGGAGAGAAACTAGTTGCCATGTTCCTGCCTGTGTGATAATAGGTCAGGCCTGCACGGGCCGAGCGACACACACAAACACGCGTACACGTACACATACATACACACACACACATACCCGCGCGTGCACACACGCGCACACACACACGCACACACACACACGTACATGCCCTGGAGTGCCATCTTGAGCTGGCGGGCCAGAAGGAAGAAGCTGGAACAAGGGGCACAGCTCAGTGTGGCATCAACACGCCGCCTGCTGCTGAATCTTTCACAAATGGCAAAGCTGAAATCTTCATGACATCCTTGTCGGGAAAACAACGCACGACTGCGCTGCCCAAGTTGGAGAAGTTTGCAAAAAAAAAAAAAAAAAAAAGCTCTCTCCAGTGTCTCTCTCTCTCTCATACTCTGTCTTTAAAAACAGAACAGATGACTCTCTTCGCTGCTTCCAGGTCTTGTGAATCTTACACGAGCTGGCTGATAATGGCATGCAGTTGTTAAATGTATTTCTCTGGCAGCGGTTCCGCCTGTCCCGGCTGAATAGCGCCGTTAGGTAACGCAGAAGCATAATGCTCTCAGCCTTTGCACGAGCCATAATCCCGAGACCTGTCCCCTACAACAGGGACTACAGACATAATGTAGCTTACGTGCTGAACCTGAACGAAATGTAACATCTATCTTTTAGCGTCATGCTCTTTAGCAATGATAATTCTGGACTCGTCTTGAGTTGTTGTGACAGCCGTTGTTTCCAGTGTGTTCTGCTCACCCGCCACACCGCAGTCCCACGGATATAATGCTTAACGTGAACTGACATCTCAAAATCAAATAATAACAACAGTACAGGCTGAGAGAGAGAGAAAGAAGGAGGGAGGGGAGAGAAAAGTGCACTGAAGAAAAAGTGTTTTGTTGACTGGAGAGCAAGTGCAAAGTTTGACAGGAGGATTAAAGGAAAAAAAGAGAGAGTGAGAGATGGAGGGAGTGTGCTGGAGAGAAGAGAGAGAGAGAGAGAGGGATAAAACTGCGCGCCGAAAGGGCGGATGAGAGATGAACATGCTGGCGAGGTGGCACAGCAGCAGAGAAAGACAGTGATGAAGTGGAGAGAGAGGACGGAAGGAGGAGGAGGGGACAAATAATGGATGAGGACAATACAAGTGCATTAGAGCAGCAGGACTCAACGTGTGTGTGTGTGTGTGTGTGTGTGTGTGTCTCCATTTGGGGACAATGGTAAAAGGAATGCAGAGGACTATGCAAGGTCCCACCAGGTTAGCAAATGATGACCAAAACTGGTGGTGACCACATTCCTACTCTTTTCTTCACCGTCCTCCACTTCCTCTCTCTTCTTTCTCATTTCAGATCATACATGTTAAGGCTGCCTGTACAATATTGTCTCTAATCAATCCTGTTTTCAATCAGTCTATTCTAATTTCAATTTTTACTTAACTAAGCATTTCTTTCTTTCTCTGTCTCTCTCATTCTTTCTGTTTTTCTTTCTATCAGTTGCTATCTCTGTGTAGAGGACTGCATGCATGCCTATAAGAATTCATATCATTAAAGTGCATATCTAGCCAGTGCCTGTAAAGTCATTGAAGCCCTGGCCATTATTTGCTCCCTTCCAGCTGAATGGCTTGAGTGTGGAGTATATTAGGCTAGGGAGCAAAGGGGAGAAGGTCTGTAGCCTGTTTAATAACACTACTCATTATCATTTCAAATGGAGGCGACTGGTTGTCAACAGTAGCTTTGTGACACTGCAGAGGGATGGTTCTCTCCTGATCTCCCCCTGACTCTCTCTCTATACGTCACCCTCTTATGATGGATCGTTTAAACACAAAAGTGTCGCCAAAACACGAAAGTGTCATATCCCATGTTATACTGATGGCACAGAAACATATAGAAACGTGATAAAGCAGGCATACAGACAGCCTCTCTCTCCTTCTATGTTGCTCTCAGTTCATTTGAATACATTTTATATGCATTATTGTTTAAACAACAACAACAGAAATGTTGCCAAAATCACGATGAAATGTACAGATATGGAAAGAAAACATAGTAGAACAGGCATGCAGACTCCCTATCTCTCTCCTTCCTTCCCTCCTTCTCTCTCCATCTCTCACCTTTCTGTGGTGAGGAAAAGAGTGGTGTTTATACCAGACCTCATCTGTGGAGATATAAAGTACCTGTCAGCCGGCATCTCCCTGCCGAATTCATATCAGAATGAAAACAAACGGAGGAGCTGCGGGTCAGAGGGATCGTTTCTAAATTATTCATCCTCCCCTATCCCTCCCCTCCCGGACTCTCTCCCCCCAACACACCCACCCACACACACACACACACACACACACACACAGCACCACTGCTTCCGTCCCTAGCTGCCATCCACTGCGGCTGCTGTCGCCCAGTTTGTACTGCAGCTCCAAAACAAGGGCATCTGTCACCATTTAAAGAAGCAGGGGAACAACCAAGGAATGCGTGCACACTGAGATCTATGTGAAACAGAGAAATAGCTCAAAGGAGTATTGATTCAACACCACTCTTCTCTGTTGTTTTCTTTTTTGCACACATTGTTCTGCGGTTATGGTTTTACCTGCCCTAGAAAGGGCTGTTTGGTTCCTTCCCACAACCCCTTGCTGCAGGGTTAAGAGGTAGAAAAAAATCACATCTCTCAAGCAAGAGCTACTGTTCTGCCACAGTGCTCTCACCACTGACCTTAACAACCCCCAAAATAATGTGGAAGAATTCTGTCCATATTATCCAGTGCTAGCAGGATTCCTACAATAATTCCATATTTTTCCAAACTCAAATTCCCAGTTGTATTTTCTGTAACATATTTAATACAGTAGTATTCTCCCAATATTATATACCTCTTTTGCAAAAAGGAAGACAAGGATATGCTGCATAGTGGAACACTAAATGGCCTTTCATTATTTTTTGTCTTCTCTCTCTCTCTCTGTCTCTAAACCTCAACCCAGGCTGCCCTGTCATCGCTAGGCTTGGCGGACGCATGGGACCAAGGGAAGGCTGACTTCTCTGGCCTGGGCGGGGCAAAGGGGCAGGGCCTCCATCTGGGAGGTGCGCTACACTGGGCGTCTCTGGAGCTGGCCTCTCAGTCTGGTCAGAAGGAGAAGGACAAGGAAGAGGAAGAGGAAGAAGAGGTGGACGTGAAGAAGCCCAAGCTTTTTTATGCCGACCATTCCTTCATCATCATGGTGACAGACAAGACCACCGGAGCCCTGCTGCTTATTGGGGCCATGGACATGGCCGAAGGGCGCAGTCTACACGACGAGCTGTAGGCATAGCCAAAACTTACAGGAGCGCACACACACACACACACACACACACAGTCTATAAAGGTAATGCAAGGTGAGGTGTGCACCCATATACACTCTCACCTCTCACTTTGACACTCTCACCTCTCACTTTGACACCCACCCACACACACACACACACCAATGCTAATCCACACAATTGATCAAACATACCTGCACTTTTACTTTGACACACACACACACAAATCTGAGGAGCCACTGGGAACTGAAACCACAGACAGTAAGAGCTTGGCTGACAGCCTCCGTCACCATATGTACTGATTCACTCTTTTTGTACAGAACAAGCCCTGGGACTTGGCGATCCATGCAAACGGCCATTACTTCCAATAACATTACAGCCCCTCAGAGCTCCAAGACGACTGGCAGGCCCTCCACTTTGCCATCCTCGCCCTGGGTCGCTCACAGGCTGATTCTCAGCACATCGCTGGAACTTGCCCTGTGAAATGTCACTTCTGCTTAGTGTTTTACCTGTGGCTCCAAAGCAGGCAGCTGTCTGCCTAGTCACAGAAACACCAAGACGCTTCAGTATGTATGTCTGTACTAGCAGTAGGGAGAGTTTTATGCTCAGTCCAATATGTAACTGTTCAGTTGAAAACACACACTGCCTTCCTGGAGGATGTGATGGGCAAAGATAGGAGCACACACTGACACCATCAAATGGCTCCATTTCATGGTTACAATGCAACACTAAGGTGCACATCTCTCTTTTACTCACAAACACACACACACACACATACTGTCAGTCAAATCACATTGATGTGACTATTTGAATACTGGTCTTGTCTCTAAAGTCTCCTGCTTGTGCTGAAATTAAATAACCCCCATCAAAAAAGTACTCTTGGAAGCCCCAGTATACGGTACAGAGGACAGCTACCCACTCCTGACTCCCTTCCTGGGCTGTGGGCTGTGGCAGTGGAGCTGCCCCCTCTCCCTCTCCACCCCCCAGGGCAAGGAGATGGCTCATCCACATCGTTATTGATGGGCAGGCCTAATGCTAATGGCACTAATGACTCGCAACCCTTGTCAACAACCCAGACGGACGGCAAACCTTTTAATCCTTTAACACCACAACAGATCAATACGGGGACCTGGCTCACCGAAACAGACAGACAGACAGACACACACACACACACACACTCTTCCACTAAGTGCAAGCTGTAGCCTAACCTGTGACTTCAAATTATGTTTACTTTCCCTTTATTTCCACATTGTTAATGTGCTTAAAATGGTGCTATTAAACAGGTGTTTTTTTATTGATAAAGCACTCGATGATATGTTAAATATATTGTGTCTTATTATGGTTGAGTCAGTGTATGACTATAAACTTACAGCATGACCAGACAGGGCCAAAGGGTGACTAGTGGGAGTAATCAGACATAATGAGTGTGATGGTGATGTTCTGAACCTCAGGTAGATAATGACTCAGTGTGTGTCAATAAAAAAGAAACTATTACATATTTTTCTGGGGCGTGTGAGTTCTTTTATGGGCTATGCACAGTTAATTTGGAAATATTGGGGTTGCGGAACGTAATTAGAGAACACAACCAAAGAGAGAGCGAATGTATTGTTGTCAGCTGTAAAAATAAATGGTTTGTGCACTCCAAGATAGCGATGCAATTGGAAGAACTAATACTAAGACACACACACATATTGTTTTCTTGGGGCTAACAGTCATCCATCTTAATAACTGTTTGTTTTATGACATTATGATATTGAATGCTCAGTGTCAAGGGAGCAGAGTCAGACAATCACGAATGAAGGTGGAAACAAATATATTTTCAGTACAGTCTATCAACACTTACAGTATACCCATGCCACAAGTGTTGTCCCACACAGAATGATTAGCTCTGCAATCAAGATATATGATCTAACTTTTGGACTTAAGGGTTGTTCACCCCAAGATTGATAACTATAACGACAAATATACATTGCTTTCATTAATATGAATGACAATGTCCACACCACAACTACACAATGACCACAACAATGACAACAACATATTCAACAACATGTTATTGTTGGTCAGTGTGGACAGAAGTATTGTTACAGTTACGGTTATCTTTATAGTTATCGTTCCAGGCTTGAATGCACCTCTAGACAAACTATGAGGTTTTGGTGTCTTGTAATATATCTGTGCCCTAAAATATTCTTATAGTCTTTCAAAATTGTCACTTCATTTCTTGGTAACAATATTTGTCAGTCATACTCTGATATAGTTTCCCATCATCTAAAATGTCATCTTTTGGATAAAACAAACATGCCTCATTTCCCCAAGACACTCAATGAAGTCTGTGGCTTGAGTTTATAACCACATGCCACTGTAATATATCCAATGAAAGAAAGTTTTTATTTCCACTGATAAGATAAAGGCCTAGTCTTATATGATATCCAAGACCCCTCTAAAGACAGGAAGCTGAATATTGAAAATTCCTCCCTTTTGTGTGATTTCGCCACTCATTGTACCATTCTTGAACAACCGACTCTTGAATCTTTCATAAAGAGGGTCCTAATTAGAACTGATATTCCCTCAAGCAAACTAGTATTTTTATGCATCATTATGGTTTATGATTGTCTCAATAAATGCATTCCATTCTCTGACACAACACGTTCCAATAGCTTAGTCTCAGATGGAACATGTTCTAAAACATTTTGAATTAACTGTCAATTGCAAATTTGCTTCTTCTACAAAACGGAGCACCTGCTTTCTGACAAATGCCTGCCACTATTTCTGTTGTTCTTAGCCAACAATAATTGTGTCCCTCGCTTTAAAGTGAATTTTATGGGTAGAGTGCCCTGACATTTCAATAAATCTTAACCTGTAAAGATCCTTGAAAGTGCGGGATGTCTCACATAAAGGCTTTGGCCGAGCTTGAACTTTCCTCACAAACTTCTTTGAGATCCTGGAACAAGTAACCCACTGGTATTTCTTCCCTCTAAAAATGAATTATTGAGAAATAAAATGAAGAAGTGAAAAAAGAGTCACTCTCCACCATTAATCTAAAAAGGCAAAAGAAGAGAGAGAGAGAGAGAGAGAGGGAGAGGGACAGAGAGAGAGAGTCCCAGACCAGGCATTACTTATTAAAAGGGTTTTCTTTTTACATTGGGGTCCATAGGATGTTTCAGTATTTTTTTCAGTCAGACACATACTTTTAAGATGACATTAGTATTTCTGGAGGCGAGTTGCAACTGGAGGGGAAAGACATAAAATTGAAAAGTATGTTTTCTCGGAGGGAGAAAGAATGAAAAAAACCCCAAAAAACAAGAAACTGGCAATTTGCAGTGCAAAATGTACAGGACATGTAACGCAAAGACGAGAAACAAGGCGCATACGTTTTCTTTCTAAATGATGTTTTAAACATTTTCATATTATATCTGCAGTTTTTCCCCACACCACTGCAGTAAGTATTAAATCATGGAAAAAAAGCTACTCTCAGGTCTCTAGATTTTGTAATTACACAACGGGCGTTTGTGAAATTATGGCATTTTTTCCCAAAAGCCCAAAAAGCAGAGCAATTAGACAATTAAGCCTGCAGGAAGCAAAGCAATCTAACTAAGGAGCAATCTCTGTGACACCCCATTGGGTCATGATAACGTTAAGTGATATATGTGCCGAAACTGGCAGATAAATCAGGCGAGCCACAGACTTACAGCTCCGGAACTGTGTACTCTCCTGCCTTCACTGCCTTTATGCACAAGTAACTGAGTGACACGGTGAGCCACAGAGGGACTCTGTGCTGTCTTTCGGTTAACCATCCATGCTGGTTCATATCACACGGGCTGCAGGCTGCGGACTACGTGGCTGGCTGTGTCTCGCCTCGCTTTACTGATGAAAGACAGGATGTCAGCAGACAGGCATGGACTATAAACGCATGTACAGAAACCCTGGAAATGGCATGATTTAATCAAAGATATTTCATAAGTAGCATGACTAAGTCATATCTTAAAACAGGCATGCACACGCACACACACACATACGGTCTCCCTCATTATAGGTCTGAAGCTGTTTGCCTTTGAACAATGTCTCCATTTGCTGCAGTATTAGCCCCCCACAGCCTCATCTTCACCCTACACATTTGAATCATATGAAAACCCGCCTACACACATACACACACACACACACTGTGCCCACAGCATAGGTGTGCACTTCTCAAACTCTCTCAGGACATTTATAGTTAGAAGCTATCAAAGGGCTTTCTGAATGGTTTACTTCATTGAGTAGCTGTTTAAGTGCCACCCCTGTCTCTGTTAGGCCTACCTTGAAATTGTCTCTTTTTCTATACAATGAGGGTGTTCAATTGCTTATACAGCGCTGTTTTAAAGGGAGTGGGGTAGTCTGTGGAATAAGCTTTCTGAAAGCATATCTGCCCTTGAGGGCTAAATTGAATTTGCGTCCAACAATGTATTCAGAGACAGACCTAGGGGACATGACAAGGATTCCAAAGGGTAAACTCTCCTTGGGAAAGGGACGTTTGTGTGTTTTTACGGTTATCATGTCTGTGTGTGTATGTGTGTGCGCTTGTATATTTGCTGCATATATGGCAGCCCTGCAGGAGTGTTAGGGAGAGATGGGGTGAGAGTTGACTGTCTTAGTGACATTATCAGAGTCATGCGCAGAGCCCAACTCTGAGGAGCTTAAAGGGTTTAATGTTTAATCTCCCTTTTTTAAATAAAAGATTGCAGAACCAGGCCATGAACCTCAACTCCCCTGCTGTCTTTTGTCAGTGGCTCTATGAACTCAGAGGAATTTGAATGCTGTGGAAAGAAAAGGGCTTGAAAATGCACTTCAGAAATGTTGCTATGGCTGCTTAGAGCAGTGGATTACTTACATTGGTAAGTGATGGCAGGTGACTTTATATTGGGATTCTCAAGGAACTCAGCTGTCTGGAAGTAATCTACAGGTGCCAATCCATTTGAACGATATTAGACTATTCCTGATAAAGACATTTGTGTCATTACAGAATAAAGACAGAAAGCTAAATTAGACTTGCAAGATGTTAGGCTTAGACCTGTAGTTGAACTTCATAAACCCCTTTCATTATGAAGCGCAACATTCTCCTAAGCCTCAGCCTGTACTGCGCCTAACCACCCATTAAGATGGAGGGTGAAGTTCATCGAATCGAAAGACATTACCTTACATTTGAATAAGTAGCTCTCTAACTATCCACAGAAATGCCTAAGGCCTTAATTTTCAAACTAACAAGTAGCCTATTTACACTCCTCTTGTCTTCATTTCATGCGCAACACTGCGCACTCCCACTTAACAGCGTGACTATCTGAGTCAAATCTGGAGAGTTTGGTTTAAAAATATTTCAACACGCTGCTGTTTTAGACCACCCAAGGAAAAATGTACCTCGGCTACATAATTAGAATTATTTAGTAAAATATATGTTATAGCTTTAAGTACGGATTCTTACCAATTTTCTTTGAATCTAACCTACTTGATCTTCGAGAAGGCCCAACTTTTTTTTAACCGTTAAGTATTCTCTTCAGTAAACATCTCCCCGCGTGCCCTGCTGAAACAAAGCAAGTTGACTGGTTGCTGATTTTATGATGCAGATACCATTTTGACATTTTGTGCACACTCTTTTCACTGAAAATATGTCTGACAATCCACCACGATTGTTTAGTGTTTGTACGGCAAATATCTTATAGTGCTGTGTAGAGTTTCAGCTACTGTTTGGGGAGAGACACACTACTCACGTGCTCCTCTGTTTCTATGGTTACGTATACACACGCGCTGCAGCCGCAAACCACCAAATTGTCAGGAAGCAAACTTTAACGTTAACTTAACTAGCTGTTCACTTCTCAGAATTACGCCGTGGCTAGAAAAGCCGACTGAAACTGGAATGCATTCGGAACAGTCAAAATTGTTGATAAAGTGGCGTTAGTCTTATTCGCCTGTCAAAGGTAGGTGATGAAGGATACTTGAAGTAACAGAGTCAGACTGTAACATCAGATAACACAAATATTTAACTTGGTTAACTGTTAGGCCTAACCTTATTTGAGAGGAAGATCTTGACTACAGGTTAAAATTGCAAGACTAGCGCGCCGTTAGATATCAGAGGTGTCGAGATCTCTTTAGATATAAATTATCATGTCTACGGTACATCTAGCAGTAGTTAACGTCTAAATAAATTGGACGCTAACGTCTGGATTTGCAGTACAGCACAGTACATCTGTCGATTTTACAACCATTAAGAAATAAGAGTTTCTACTTGAACAAACAAACAACAAGCAACGGTTATCTCATTACGCAGTTGTTAACGACAGACTTTTATTCAACTTGTCAGTCTAGCATTTCAAAATGAAGTCGGCGTCAAATTATCAATTTATGCGTAGGTTTATCCGCAGTGTCGGTCAACAAACTATGCACAGTGTAGAGTGAGGGAGTCTTGGTTTGTTGTGTTTTTCTACTGTCTAAGTTTCATCGCACTTTCAGAGGCTCATATTAATGTTATTGATCAATGTCAACTGTTTCCCCTGAATTTCAACCCAGGAGGGAATTTTGAGTTCCAGGGCTATTTTTTCAGTAAATGTTTTATTACTTACTCCAGCTGCCTCCCCTCCAATAACCTACCTTCTTTATTACATACCATCCTCAAAAAATGACAACGTAGGAACTGAATCAAAGCTTCAATAAAGTGAGAGGAACTGCAGGTGTTGACAAGTGATATTTAGGGATGGCGACAACACCAGCTCATAAAAGATAAATAGTTTATGAATGACTCCTTAGCCGCCCCCCTCTTTCTCAACTCTCCCTAACTGTCTTACAGACTGACGTCCTGGCCTTCACATCCAGACCTTCAATTGAGTCTTCTGGCGTCTCTCCCAGTGTAGTGCAACAGAGCTCCATTTTAGAAGTAAGTAATCTACAGCATACGGTAAACATGCATTGTATTCAATTAACTGTTGCAGGCATTTTTCAGTTGGCTTCCATTCAGTAAGAGGTTGGCTTTTATGTAGTTTAAACAACTGAATCACCCCTATTGTGATGCCAGAAACTATGCAAAAACATAGTCTGCTTGTTTGCTATGTATTTCATGATAGTGAGCTAAATGTTCCTTTCATGTGATATATACTGCAATTTTGGTATGAAGAAGTGTATGCCTTGAGGACAGTTCTTCGTCCACAAACATTCATTGCTGTTCTTTAGAGAAGTTAGTCATCTCCTTTTCCATCTGGTCACAGAGGCATACTCCGTCTTTTTTCTTTCACCTCCTGGCTTCTGTGTGCTCTGTTTGGATTGGGAGGTCCCCCTGCTCTAGACGTGTTTGTGGTGTCTGACGGTCTTTATATTTGAAGGCCTTCCTTGGGATTAGCAGGGATTTATGAGGCGTCCCTTGTGTTATTTGATTGGTGCTCTGATGACCTTTGCCAAAAACTAGCTGCCTTAAGAGAAGCCCGGGGCAGAGACAGCGGAGGGGACTGTGAGCTGCTGCAGGGCAGGAGTTTCTCTTATGACTCATCCACTGTGGATAGGCAACACAGTATCCCCATAGAAGAATAACATGACAGGGCTTGTGCCAATGGACCAACCAAGTATAAAGTAAATGGAAAACTTTGGTGACAGACTTGGTCTTGACTGTGTGTGATAATGAGAGATGTGTCATGGTAGCCTGATAGACATAACATAAAATCCAGCTAAATACCCCTTTGCTTATTTGACTCTGTGTGGCCGGGTGGTTGTTTTTCTATCTTGCTATCCAGCTTGTTGGTTCCCATCTTTGAATGCATGAAAACGTCAGTGTATAAAAACAGAATTCTTTATGTGCTTAGTACTTTGGATTCATTTTTGCATAGATGTCTGTCAATGTAAAATAATAATCTGTCAATATAAAATAATAATTAAAAGAATAATTAATTTGAACATGTAATATATAGGTCATATTTTTTTACAAAGAATATGCTCTGTTATGTATGGACGTCACGTTAGTCTTAACTTTTAATCATAATGGTGATAAAAATGTCTTAAAAAGTCTTAGCCTGGATAATGTACTTCAGTGCTCTAACAACAGCAGACTGGTGCAGCAGCAATCAAGAAATGAAAGACAGTTTCATTGGGAAAGAGGCTCTGTGGCGTTCAGTTCAAGTCAAGAATTCTCACTCTGAGGCCCCAGAGAAATGGAAACCACTGGAAGAGAGAGTGACCAGGATTTCAGGAGTCAGACATAACTTTCCTTTTTGTAACAAGAGGAATGCAAGTGTTTGAGGGTTAGGCTACTGTGTGTCATAATGTGTAATTTCTCACTAATGACTAAAGGAATATGCAAAACTTGAATAACTTTCTCAGTTTTTGAATATGCAAGCTGTTAGGCCCACACCATGTGACCATGACCAATAGGCAGTTAGTTCCCCCTTAGTTAGCTCCCATTGGCAGTAGCATTGTAGGGCTTAGTGGTTGACAAGTTGTCATACTGGTAGATAGTCAACGTTTATATTTTTGGCCCTGGCCATACTGGGCCAAGAGCAATATTGTGCCAGCGCCATTGTAAGTGGCATGGCTTTCATTCATTCTTTTTTTGCCAAAGGAAACTTTGCCACTGAATACAGAACGTGTGTATCAATTTAGTCACAGATTACTAAACGCTGATTACTAGACTGCCCTGAAGTGAAACATTATGCCTTCAAAAGGATCCTTTTGTTAACTGTGGCCGTCCCTGTTTCCCCATAGACGGAGGCGGGTAGCACTGTGGTAAGAATAGTGTAAGCTGCTGCCTGCTGGCCCAGTATGGCTGATGGCGAGACTCCCCGCTCAGGGGGCAAGGGCTCGTCAAAGTCAAAGCGCTCCAGTTCAGGGAAGGGCCGCAAGGTGAAGGCCACAAGCTCCCCACCAGCAGCTTGGGAGGTGTCCACACCACAGCCATCGAATGAAGGTACAGAGTGTGTGTGTGTGTGTGTGTGTTTTTGTGTGTATACTTAAATATGTGTGGGTGTGCTTCTGTGTGTGTAGGTGTAGGTGTGTTCCTCTGTGTATACCTGTATGTGTGCGTTTCTGTGCGTGTGTGTGTATGTGTGTGAGCGCTGATGCACACACACATGAACGAGGGAGAGAGAAAAAGAGGAGTGCGAAGGGAGACTCCATCTGCTTCTTTCATCCTAAACTAATTAACCAGTAAATGGTAACAAATTCAATCAATTCCAAACTCTGTCAGAAATACAAGATACAAGGCTAGATGGTCGACTGTTGCTGTCTGCCGACATACAGACCTTTTAAAAGAGGATGTAATTGATTTTTAATTGGTTTATGAGTGACGTCAGTGCCTTAGCACAGAATTGAGCATGTGACCATATGGCATTTGTGTAGCCCGTGGCGACCGGTGTTAGCGAATTCTAATTCTTGTAACAGAGAATCATCAAAGAGGAAAAATGAGTGTCTTCTGAAAAATGAATGGCCTCTGCACATAGAGCTGTAGCCCTAGGCTAGTGTTTACCAGACTTCAGGAATGCATGTGGCACAAGTGATCCAGAGTCCAGACACAATTTGATGGATCTCATTATGCCTTTTGCATCTTGATGTTGTGTTCACACTCTCAGATTTGAAACAAGGCCATAAATCAAGATGGCAGGGGCTCTAAGTTATTATCTGTTAGAAGAGCTTGTTAAATATCTTTTGTAACTTTAAATGTTAAGCTCTCATATGAGATGCGCACATAATGCACATGAATGCATAAACATGATGTAACTAATGGTGTGTCTCATGTGCGTCTGTGTGTGTGTCTGTCTGTGTATGTATGGTTACGTATGTCTGTGTGTGTGCGCATATGAATCTGTGTGTATGCATGCACGCATGTGTTTGTGTCAGAAGAGCTGGGCAGCACAGACCTAGTTGGAGCAAACGATGACGGCGTTGTCTCAGCTGGTGGGGAAGTTGGTCCGGACGCCATCGCCACGGCCCTGGTACGCCTCGTTCCCTCATTCCCTCCTGCTTAATTAGCTCCATTTAAATATGTGCATTCATAAAGTGCTCCCTCTTATTATGCTGATTGGGATTCCTATCCTGCAGTAATCTGAATTTCTTCATTTCTCAATAGACCCCACTGGCTTGAAGATCATGCTTACTAATTAGTGCATTTTTTCACCCAGCTGCTGGGTTTATATGCCTGTTTTTTTTTCTTCACAGTTGCAGATGCAGCCTTCTAACATAGATGTTCTGTTCGCTTTGGGCTCAGTAAAGCAGTCAGCCAGGCCTTTGTCATTATGCAGAGTCTGCTTAAAGCTTCTACAAGCAAGTCTCATTACCATGCCTGACCCTAGAGAACACCCATTAACCTATAGCAGAAATATGTTTCCACCACACGACAGCTAGGGCCATGGTGCTCTTACATACAGCCGGTAGTTAATGAATTAGTTAAAGCGTAAAACGATATTTGCTAAGTGATTTGTTTTTAGACTGTTTAAGATAGATTCTTCTACATTCTTTTACATGTATTAACACTGATACCGTAGGCTTCACATTCACAGAATAATAATAAAAAAAATCTGCATTATGTTGCTATGCATGATGAATGACAAAAAAACAAACAAACAAAAAAAAAACCATAAAATGTAACTAATTTTACTGGGGTGGAGGACTTTACCTAGGCAAGCCCCCCGACGATGCGTACCTGCCTATGTGTGGGAAACCCTGAGATGATATGACAGGAGTGCAGGATTTCGGTTGGAACAACTAAGGGATAACAAGTGGGAAGTTTGGAAAATTCACACACATTACAGTAGCCTTAAGTAGGACATAGTTAGGAAAAGAGATCTGTGGCCAGTACACACAAATGCAAACAGCAGCCCATCCCTAAACGCTGTTCATTCATCCCTAAAGATAACCTTTATCATCGTAGTGCATATAAGAAAAGATGACATCAGTCTAATAAAGAGACATAAAAGCCAAAGGAAGCAGGGAGAGTTAGAGAAAGAGAGGGAGAAAAAAGGAAGAGAATTGAGGTGGGGCTGACTGCTGAACCCTGTTGCCATTTCTGCTCTTTCATCAATGGAGATTACTCGAATTAATTATCCCCGTCCTGCGAGAGCGCCACTCTTGGCATTTACGAGCCCTGACCCCTCTGACCCCCCCTGCCGTGTGCCCTCTGCGGGGGACCCGCTGCTTCAGAGTCTTTAGGGATGGGTGGGGGATTGCCAGTAGCCCCTCATTTTCACCCATCTTCGTCCTTTTATGCATTTAAGCTTAACTACCGAATGTGGTGGCCGCGTCAATGCTGGTAATGTCACGGACATTGGCACACAATAAACCGTGACCCTTCTGACCTGTGTGTGTGTGTGTGTGTGTGTGACCAGAGGGATATGTTCAAGAGCAGAGTGGCGCTACCCGGTGTGACGGAGGCTTCCTGGACAGACGAGCTTCACCAGATGTTAGATGTGTTCGTTGCTGACGAGGCCCTCAGGCTCCTCGTTGTGTACATGGACACGTTTGCGGGTCTGAAGGTTGAGTTGGCCATGCCTTCACAGGTAGCTAACAGCTGTCCTGGATGTTTTTATGCTACCAGTTTTTTCCTGCATGTTCCAGTCGAATTCAAATGTTTGATACATGGCTAGCTTGCTAGCATTCATTTCAGAAAGTTGTGTGGCTTGAGTTTGTAACTGATCAAACTCAAGCTCATCTAACACAGTCATACCGTATAATTTTTGAATTGACATTTTTATGAACATAAGCTGGTTTAGAATAGCTTGCAAACTCTCTCATTCCTCATTCTCATCAACAAATACACCTATTTCTGTGATTGCATTGTCTGGCCTGATGCTAATTTCTCTTCCTCTTTGTCTAGTTTGTGGAGCAGTTGGCGTACTTCATTCGCACGGAGAATGGCATGATCCAGCCAGAGACATTTAAGAGCATGGTGCAATTTGGCATGATCCGCGGGAGCGGCGCCGAGAGCCTGTTGCGTCTGATGAACGGCCTGTTTGCGCCCAACGCCACGCTCAGCGGCGGCTGGCCCGAGAGCATCAAGAACAACTACCTGGGCCACATGCACCGCTTCCTCACCACGCTCACAGGTAAGGCCAGCTCAGACGCAGGTAACCATAGACGTTCAGATCTTTGCAGGTAACGTCCAGGATTGCTCAGTAACAGCTCATAGCAGTAACCCAGTTCTAAACAATTGTAGTAGTAGTAGAAAGTACAGTAGAAAGGACATTCATGATATTTAAAGGTGACTGGTATTTAGCATACAGTTTATCCAAAGTGATATTAATGTCACAAATCCTACACATTTCTATTCCCAGTGGTTTGGGTTTGGTTTTGCATGATATTACCCTGACAAATCTGCCTGTTTTCCTTAAGGCTCATTTGGACAATTTAGATCAGTGCCAGTATTCTGCAAAGTCAGATGTGCATTAAATATGGAACACATAATGAATATTTCAAAGGAAGTAATGAAAGTTTTTCTTTTTACTGTGGAAGGTTATCAACAATTTCAGTCACCACCAGCCACCAGCCCTTTGTATATTCGCCTCCCAAATGTGCCTGTTTACCCCAAAGCTTATTGAGACATCAGCCCCCTGCCTTCTCCAGGCATCAGTCTCACCCCGGTATCTCGTCCCATCAGCAGAGTGAGTTGTTCTCTCCTCAGCAGTGAGGGACGCAACTGAGAGTGGACCATTGATCTGTTGTTTCACGCCTCACACAAGGTTATTGGGATTTCGGCTCTGCACCACAGCCAGAGGGGCCAGCTGGTTTGGTTTGGGTTTCTGTTTTTCTTTTTTTCTTTCTTTCTTTCTTTCTTTTTCGCCATGGTGGATGGAGTGGGTAAACGAAACTAAGCGAAAGCCAGCTCCGTGGGTATGAGGCCTTCTCCAGTAATCACGCTTCACCGCAGAGCGCTGTGATGGTTCAATTAACACGTTAATTATTCCAATCACCTCAGCCTGTGCTCAGTCACTCACATACAGGCACACATACTTGCGCACACACACACACACACACACACAAAGACACACACACAGGTACAGGAAGGCTCTGGAACTAATACACACACCTGATAATGCATACACTCACACATAAATCACTCACACAACACTGAAGCCCGGCTGAAATACCAAAGTCAGAACCACTCAGTTGTAAATGCAATATTGTTTTTTTCCCTTCATGGGTGTTGCTTGTAGGGCAGGGGGTGAGTGGCTATGCAATCAGAATCGAGGTAATTTTAGCAGTTGTAGCCACTTCTGTGTTTTCCTTGCAATAATTATTTAGTATTTCCAACTGTGTTAAGAAACAACATCAAAACGAGAAGAGGTACTTTTAGAGGACGGCCTTTTTTTTCTGCGAAAATGGCAGAATTTCAAGCTCGCACCGCATGTATGTTATATTTTGTTTTACAGTGCTACGTATAGAACACCAGAAATTATGAAGTCACTGGGTGTTCCTGGGAAGGTGATGATGATGTATTTCTGCGGGCTGTGTGGCTGTAAAAACGATTTTCCGCCCGCGAGCGCGAATCATTTCTTGAGGCCCCCTCGGCATATTGATTTCGCTCGGGCCCAATCCAAAAATAATGATATGCTCCCATTATGTCTGATTTTTGAAGGGAGGTAGAGGCAGCAACTGTGAAACATTATAGGCCATTCACCAAATCCCTAAAAGACCCGCGTCAATGAAGAATGAATGTCCCCACGCCCGGGAAGAACGGAGCCAATATTGAATTGGTTGTGCAGGCATCAGTCATGATATGCCCGAAATATTCTGCCTCGTGGGGGTACATATTCAGACATGCCCCATCCAGCCCACCTTGTGTTCATTCACCGGGACAACGCGTGTCTGTTGTGGGCTTCTACGAGCCAAAATTGTGTCACGCTGGCTCGGTGCAGTATCCTTTCGTGTGCCGAAGAATGGAGATTTGGGTTTGGGGTGGGGGGCGAGGGGTGTTGGAGAAAACGAGGAAGGGGCTGTTGCTCACGCTTGCCTTCCTGGAGGAGGAGCGGAGTGCTAAGTACCTCATCAGGACTCTGGCGGCTTGGGGAGCCTCTGATTGAAAAGCGCTCTCTCTCTCTCTCTTTCTCTCTCTCTCTTTCTCTCTCTTGACTCAGGGCCGCTGTTTCCCTGCCAGGGCTTATTAGTTGGCTCGCGTGCTCGCCACTCTCTCACTGTGTTGTCTCATTATTTCGCCCACCATCTCGCCGTGCCTTTCTTTCTCTATCGCTCACTCTCTTTTTTTCCCTTTCCTTTATGTCTCTCTTTCTCTCTTTCTCTGTCTCTCTCTTTTTTACCCTTTTTTGGGGATGTTCTTTGTGCTCTCTCTGTCTCTTAGTAAAGGCCAATCGAAGGCTATAATGCCAAGCCATTGTGTTTGGGCCGTAAGTACCTCCAGTCCTGCAGGCTTATTTATTTCCTCTCTCTCACTGCAGCTCTTGTTCGTCGCAGATGGAGCCCAAGCACTTAGCACTACGACCTTCTCCCCTCTCTCTCTCTCTCTCTCTCTCTCTCTCTCTCTCACACACACACACACACACACACACACCCCTTTCATCTCTTCATCTCTCATTGCTCTCTGCCATCACCACCCCTTCTCCCCCCAATCTGCACACACACACACACACACACAGAAATACACACACACAGATTCTTACAGTCATGCACATACACACATGCACATGTACACACAAACAAATCCAGACACACATGCACACACAAACACACACTCACAAACACAACCTCCATACCCCTGAAAACTTTCTCCTACCCGAGCACTTTCTTTCATGTCCTTTCGATTATCTTTTCTTTTTTTTTCACTTCCATCTCTCTCCAGTCTGCCTCTCACTCTAAAACAATCTTGTTGAAGTGCCGCAGTGGGGAAGTGTTGAGATGTCCAGTGGAGGGAGGTTTTGTATGTGTCTGTGTGTGTGTGTGTGTGTGTGTGTGTGTTTGTGTTTGTGTTTAATCCATTTTTTCCTGTGTGTTGTTGACGGAGTGAGAACAGAGAGTATCAAGTGCGTGAGACATGGAAAACATCTCTGACAGCACGTAGCCAACATGGCTCTATCAACAACAACAGCACATGTCTATCTGCCAGTATTTCTGTCTGACTGTCTATCTATCTGTCTGTCTGTATGCCTGTCTCGCCTGTCAGTGACTTTCCTCTTTCCCCCCGTGCGATCTTCACTGTCTGGTGTCTGTCAGTTTGGAGGTCTGTCCATTCGTCTGTTATCCACTTCTTTATTTATTACTGGAAATGTGGTTTTGTGCAGGGGGGCATCCATCAATCAGCAGCGGAGCGTCAGACCTTACATATGTATTTGCAGCGTGAGGCCGGCAGCGGCACATCTGCCTCTGTGAGCAGGGCTGCAGCGTCTCCATTCAAATGAGATTCTCTGGCGGCAGGACGCCTCGCCCGAGTCCTCTAATGGCCGCTGTGCTGTAATGTCACACCCCTCCTGACTGTGATAATGAAGCCTGCTCCTCTATGTCTGTGTGTGTGTGAGCGTTTATGTGTGTCTCTGTGTGTATGTGTGTGTGTGTGTGTGTATCTGTGTCTGTGTGTGTGTGTGTGTGTGTGTGTGTGTGTGTGTGTGTGCGCGCACGTGTGAGCATTTATATGTGTCTATGTGTGAATGCGTGTGTGTGCGTGGGTGTGTGTGTGTGTGTCTGCGTCTGTGTGTGTGTGTGTGTGTGTGTGTGTGTAGATGCCCGCTACAAGCTGGTTGGCAACACTGTGCTCTACGTCCCAATGGAGGCCATGCTGCGTACCCCTGAGGAGGCTGCCAAGGACAAGGAGCTCGTGCAGAGACTGGAGAGTAAGACTTTGGATTTTTCTTTGCCTGTTGAACTATCCATGTACCTGCTGTTTGTGCAGTATCTATCAGTCAAGCTGCCTACTGTCAGTCCTTCTATCAGCGTGTCTGTCTGTCTGTTTCCTTGTTTTGTCTGTTCTTATTAGACTTGACTCATATTCTAAGTTCATAGATAATTCATTGTTTGAGAATTTGAGAATTCTTGAAGCACCGGAAAATGCTTTCATAAATGTTTTTTTTTTTAAAGATGCAAAGCAAACCCCTTCCAGTTTAAGTTGAATGTGAAATCAAAAGACTCAAAAGAACCAGATTAGGTCTAAAAAAAATCACCTCACTTTATTAAGTTGGTTCACCCAACCCTGAACTATACGTCACCCATCAAAGCAAAAATGTGAGTTGTTGATGACATAGCTCGGTGCCGCGGGGCAAGACAGGAATGTGGTAGCATGAGCGAATTGTTACTTTTGCCTTTGGTGCCAGCCACTCCCTGCATTTTCAATTTGTCTGCCTTTGTTTTATTTTTGGAAGTGTCCTTGTCTGTCTCCGTCAAGGTTAACCTGTCACTTAACTGCTCAAAACGCCCCGGGCTCCCTCTCCCACCAAAATTCCCTTCTAAATCAAAAAAATGCTCCACAAAAATAGCGTGTCTGTTTCTTAAAATGAATATTCTTAGGTGGTATCCGCCAGGGCTGCAGTGGGCCCAGTCCTTAGTTGACCTTGCATTACCAACGGCCATTTGGAACCCAAGAGTTTCTCGTAGATTATGTCTCAGGAAGCGATGATAAAGAGTTAAGGGCAAGACCCATGGGCTGTTGTAGTTAAATACTAAATGCAGTGGCAGGGGCTTTGTGAAACCCCAGTACAATTAGTCTTAAACACACACTCTGTCTGGAACAGTACAGTATGTATGGACATGGAATGTTTGGGTGGCGGTGAGTCCCTTGGGAGACGGAAGGCCTCATTCATATCACAGTAAAGTACGCTTACGGTATCTAGAGCATTGTGCATTGATGTTGTTTACACACAGGCTTTAATAGCACACGCCCCTGGAGTCCTCTGTGGGGAAAAATAGCAAACAGCAAGTGCCAATGCCTGTGTGAACCCTCCAGGAGTTTCCTGGAGATCTTTAAATATACATTTATAGGACAGACTGTACTGATTCACATTAACTAAAATATACAGATATTTTTCTCGACTCATTCCAGTGTGAAGCACCTCTAAGAATTCAGGGAGAAATGCTTACCTTTAGTATAAGCCCACATTCCCCTGTGCAGCCTCTCACTCACGGATTCACTCCTTATGTTACACACTTCTCTCTGCTTATTACTTTCTCTCTTTCACACTCTGCCTTTCTTTGTGTGTGTCTCTCTCTCTATTCAACTGTCTTTTCTCTTGTCACTGGCCCTCTACTCTCTCTCTTTCTGTCCAACTGGCTCTAACTTTCTGTCTATTTGTTTTTCCTGACACATTCTGTTACATGATACATTTCACTAAAATTCAGTTCAATTCAGTTAATTTAGTTTAATTTCATTTTATTTCAGTGAAACCTAATTCAGTTTAGTTTGGTTCAGTTTAGTTCAATTCAGTTTCAAATAAGCTTTGTTGACAGTGTTATTGACATTTTTTGGTTAGAGGATAAAGTTACACGAATGATCTCTCACTCTCACTCTCTCTCTCACTCGCTCTCTCTCTCTCCTCCACCAGTGGTGGTGATCCATTGGACGCGTCAGATCAAGGAGGTGCTGAACGCCCAGGAGACGGTGGAGACGGGCGACAGCACGGGCCCGCTGGAGGAGCTCTCCTTCTGGAGCAGCCGCTGCTCCGACCTGTCAGGCATCAGCCAGCAGCTGCAGCAGCCTGGCGTCACACACATATGCAGCGTGCTGCAGATCTGCAAGTCCTCCTATGTCACTCCCTTCTGCAAACAGGCCAAACAGATACAGGTACTGACAATAGGGATGAAGAGAGAGAGAGAGAGTGGAGGCCAGTTACATTTTGCATCATCACAGGAGTGGAGTGGAGGCCAGTTACATTTTGCCTGTGTAAAAAAATTCTGCAAGCTAGCCAAGGAGATTTAAAATGTGAGTTGATGACATAGCTCGGTGCCACGGGGCAAGATAGGAACTAGGTAGCTTGAGCAAATTTTTAGCTATTGGGGCCTGTGGTACAGGAGAGAGCCTGCCCCTACATTAGTGGGTTCCAGTGTACAAGCGCACCACCACCATGCAGCCTGTTAGACATAGACATGGGCTGAAGAGGCACTGTTATTGTGTGGAATACAATGCGGCTTTGTCATCATCATTGGAATGGAAACACCATGCCAGCTGTACCACTGCTTCCGAAGAAGAGCTCTCAAACAGATTGCCAATTTTTCAGTAGAGTTGCCTTCAGAGGCCTCATTATTGAAAGATGTGCAAATCGACTGCTTTTGCTGTTCAACCGAATTTGGTGTACAATTTTCGCATCACTTTTTTTTTACATCTATCTGCTGTATAAAGCGAGAAGCCTCTTGCCTATTGCTGAGAGTGTTGACTGCTGTTTGTCAGTCAATTGTTATATTGTTAGAAGACAACAAATGTTGACCTCAACAATATGGTGTCCACCTTCAGTTGCAATGTAGCAGTGCAGCCATGATAAGCCATTTTCTGGTTATTCTCGACTGCTCTGACTTGGTGACCGACATCAAATGCAGTGTGCCCTTTTGCATAGTACAAATGTCAGCTATGTCTGTATTAGCGTAGTTACAATTGAGTTGCAGTTTGGTATATTTTTGAAGCAGGCTTTGCTTGGGGACTTGCAGGAGAGAATTGATAGGGGTGTCTATTGTCAGCTTGTTTGAATTCTGAAACTTTTCCAAACAATTACAAGTGAAAAAGATCAATCCGCTTCGTGGGATAATGACACAACCATGTGCTGTGAACAATTTGACATTGTGTTGATGTTGTTAATGCCTAGCGACAGGAGGTAAGCAAATCTTGCTCTAAATTTGCACTGAATCATTACCTCTCACTCTAGTTGTATCCCCTGACACTCTATTAGCAATTTCAGTTGATTGACACAAAATCTGCAGTAGATGATTTGCAGGCTCTGCATTTGGATTCTGCTCCCCTCAGTCGGCTCACCTGATGGAGTGAGCATTGCCACTACTTGCAAGGCTGTAATCATTCTTTCACTTCCCAGGATGAGCAGTCTCTGATCACAGCAAACACTTAATACTACCTATTAAGGTTTCCGAATGAAGGTCTGCTTAAGGGTGAATGCAAATTTGCTGTACCATTGGTGCCTCTGTCTCTGTTTTGTAGTTGTAGTTGTCAGTATGCCTCTGTCTCTGTGTTTTGTAGTTGTAGTTGTCAGTATGCCTCTGTCTCTGTGTTTTGCTGTCCTAAGTACATAAGGGGGGGAATTGCGATGAACCCTCAAAGATGGAACTGATATGAATTAGCCAATCATGAAGTAGTTTGGAGTAGTAGTAGTTTAGGGATGACATTTGGATTCAGCCTAGGACTGAGCTGACAAGCTTGGAGTAAGATGCATCAAATACATCTAATTTGGAGAGTTCTTCAAGACAGTTTGGATACTGCACACGCTTTTCTTTTGTCTTGGAACTAATAGACCCATTTTACAGCTCTATTTAGCTCTGTACTCTAAGAGGGTTGTGAGCAACAGAATCTCTCTGCACAGGCATCTATGCAACAGTTGTCTAAGTTCTGTAAAGACATGATAGTAGTTTGGGTAGTGAAGTGCCCTTAAGTAGCCATCCCATTCTCCCTGCCTTTTGGGCCCTTGAATTTTCTTGTGCAAAGAAAGGGTAAGAAGAAGTGGGGAGGCTGGAGTATCTTATTGTAGGTGTGGTCAGGTCAGGTGGTATGACCTGAGCCAATCCCCTCTGGGTGAGATCAGCTCATGGAGAGGAAAAGGACCTGAGGACCTGTGTATGTGTGTGTGTGTGTGTGAGTAAGTGAGGGGGATTGGGGTGTGTTGTGTTGGAGGTGTGGCGTAAAGAGGAGATTATAATGGAGAGGTAATGGTGTGAATAAAAGAGCGGTCATGAGAGTGATATATGAACAGCTGAGAAATACGAATTCGCCCCGGCGGAGAGAGAAAGAGAGAGAGCTAGCGACGTGCTCTGCGGAGAGCATTACGCCAATGAGCCGGTCGTTCATTTAAACGGGCCGTGTGAACCGGAGCGGAAGTTAACAGCCTCTCGGCCGCCGGTACCACACCTGGATGTTGGCGTGGAAAAAAGGCAATTTTTTTTCTTTTTTCCTCTTCTTTTTTTTTTTTTCCCCAAGTTTCCTTTTGCCCCGGAAGGCAGAAACCTCCTCGTATGGATTGATTACCCGATTACTGAGGGCCAGATGTTGGCGCTCAAGCCTGTATCTGCATCCTCTGGCATGGCGCACCTGTTTTTTCGCCCGATTGAATAATCAAAGGAAATGCGAGATGAGCCTCTTGAGCTTCTTCATGGAGAAAAAGAAACGGCTGGGTTTTTTTTTTTTTTTTGCTCGCTCCGATTCTCTGATTTTAAAACGTCGGGGTATTGCCAGGCACTTCTCACGCAGCTCAAGTTTGCAAACTCTCCCAGGGGAAAATAATATAAAAAAAAGTGTCTGCGCTTTATGACTTTGTTTTGACTTAAAATGAAGCCATCTGCAGACTGAAGCATAAACTCTGCATCCATGATATGGCTATTATGGAGAGAGCTACTACTGTTCCAGCTGGAATCCAAATAGTCTGAAAATCCAAAGCTGCCCCTCTCAAAATGTTTCCACAAGAATTAGCCCAGACTTAACCTCTCAGTGGTTCCTCGTACTCTAAACAAAGATGACATTTCCCCTCCTCCCCACAATCCTGTTGCACAATAACCTCCATAACTGTATCTGTCTCATTCTCTCAGAACCCAAATTATTTATCTGCTGCCAGAATGATTGTAAATGACTGCTGATCTTCATGGTAATGTGATATAGATGATGGTAATGTATGTAGATGATGTGCTGATGTGAATGCTAATAGTATAGAGATGCACAGGGATGCTGCTGCATTAGAGATGGTGATGAGAGAACAGCAGAGGCAGAAGGCGAAGGATCGGGAGATGGGGAGAAGTGTGACTGCATGTTTGGCTGAACTTGAGGCTATGTTTACGCCATCAGCTACAGAACTAATTAGCGCTAGCTTTCTACAATAGAGGAATTTTGGAAAACAAAGCAATTTACAAAATCTGTTTATTTAGAATGAATAGTTCAAGTATAATGTCAAGCATAGAGTGTTGTAGGGCATAAAACAATCAGTATGTTTACACGCGCTCAGAGGAAATTGAGTTGATGCGCTAGTCCAACCTGAACTGGGATTTAAAATTGTATGCATAACGTCTTAGTCAGTCAGAAATGGAACTAAACTGAAGTTCATAGTCCTATGAACTAAACAGAAGCTCATAGTCTGGCTAACATGGCCAAATAATGGGATTAAAAGGTAATTACCACTAATGACTCCTGCATGAAAGTCGGCTGAATTAACCGCGGGGTCACTAAGCTGTGCATGTAAACATGCTGAATGAGGTTAGGTACAAAAGACACATACATTTAAAAAGCTCTTAAAAGACATGACAATTTCAGAGTTACAGTTACGTTCGGCAAACACACAACGAGAATGAATTGTGCTGCGAGTGCCTGATCTTGGCCTCTTATAAAATTCAAGACTCTTACATGTTGCATTTGATGCACATAACTTATGCAAACAACTCTTTTCACTCTACTTATGGTAACACTGACTGGTGACAAAGGTAAATCGCAGTGTTGGAAGATGCAGTGGTGACACACCTTTGAAAAAAAAAAGAAAGAAGAAACCAAACACTTTAGAATGCACTTGCTGTTGTGGTCTATAATTCATGTTGAACATGGGCTGTAGACTAAACAAGGAGTTGATCAGTACCTACATTGACTGTATTTATATCCTTGTTAAACTGTGTTAAAATCAGAATTTCCCTGGGTTTGAGACTGTACTTTGTGCATTCATGTGTACTGTGTCACTCTTTGACTCATGCACGACTCCTGCAGCCCCTGACAAAAAATCATTTTAACATCCCTGCATGCTTATCAGTTTGTGCGTGTGTGTGTGTGTGTGGTGTGTGTGTGTGTGTGTGTGTGTGTGCGCGCGCACGCGCGTGTGTGTGTGTGTGCAGGACGGCTCGGTGCAGGCCCAGTCCAACCTGGCCTTCCTGTCTCTGCTGCGGCAGCCGTGTGAGGAGCTGGCCCAGCTCAAGCCCAGCCAGGTGGCCCCCAAGCTGGTGCACATCCTCAACCTCATCCGCGTCATCTGGGTCAACTCCATCTACTACAACACCCGCGAGAGACTCACCGCACTCTTCCGCAAGGTACCCCACCACCACCACCACTGTCACCTGTTTCTCTGCTGTACGACGATCATGATGTAGCTGGTAGAACCCCTCTCCCTCTGACTCAAGGTCTGCCGTTGCTGCTACCACCACTTCTGCCACCTAACACACAACTACTGGCACCAACACCAAAAATGTGGCTGTGACCTCCAATGCTGTCACCTGTTGCTCTCGAAACACACCTGTAATGCTCCAAGGCTGTCACTGTCACCTGTTGCTTTCGAAACACACCTGTAATGCTCCAAGGCTGTCACTGTCACCTGTTGCTTTTTCATTCAAAGTGCTTTCCATGCCATTCACATGCCAGCTTTTCAAAGCTCAGTTGGCTCAGTTTAGCGTTCCAATGGAACAACATCTGCTTAGTGATGAGAGGCACAGACACCAGGCATTCAGCTCTGGCCTTGTGACCTCCCTTTTACACTTCGAAACACACACACACACACACATATATAGACACACACAATCTCTCTCTCTCTCTGTCTCTCAATTAAAGAAATCAGTTTTTTCTATTCCTCTTGCTTGTAGGTTAAAATAGCAGCCATGTTCCACTTTCCTCTCATGCTGGCATCTTGTGTGCGCTCCAGCTCCCTCTCCTCCCCTCCCCTCCCTCTCTCCCACCCACAATTGTCCTGGAAACCCAGCATCAGCACCGGCAGCGACCCTCAGTCCCCAGCCCCCAGCCCTGAGCTCAAACAGGCGGAGTGCAGCCAATGAGCTATCCACTATCATCCCCACTGCCCCACTGTTTTTTTTGATTGTGTGACAACCCTTTGCACTGGAAAGGAAGAAAACGTTTAACCTTCCACAATTGCACTCTGACCCCCCCACCCACCTCCACACACACACACACACACACACACACACACACACACACACACACACACACACACAAACAAACACGCACATACACATACACATACACACACACGCTCACACACACCCTCCTGTGTGTCGGGAGCCGCAGCACCGCAGCTCTTTATATCCGAGTGTATGTCCCGTCTTTTTTTTTTTTTTTTTTCAATCCTCCCTTCACCCATCCTCCATCCATCTCACTGTCTCTGTGTCTGTCTCCTCCTTTCATTTGGTGCCTTTGATGAGACATCAAGGAGTGCCAACTCATGCAGAGAGAGGGCCAACAGACAGTGAGAGAGAGAGGAAGAGAGAGGGAGAGAGAGATGGTGAAAAAAAAAAAAAACAGTTCAAACAGGTCTGATTGTTTCCTGAGGTCTGGGTGGGATGGGACGCCTTTTTGCTGGTGGCCATAGCCGCAGCCACAGCAGCAGCGGTGGTGGTGGCGGTGGTGCTTATTTCAAAGCGTTCCCCCTCCACCCAGACTTCCCTCCTCTCTCCCCTGCATTTCCTCTCCTCTCCGTGCTCTCCTCTTCTCTCCACCCCCTTGCCTGGACTGGCCCGATGGTGTCCCTGTACAAGCCTTTAACCCACTCAGCAGGATCAACTTCCCACTGGCGCCAGTCCCGCTCCAGAAACTCAGCCCACTTCACCCAACTTAACCCATTAACCCCTTGGTGTGTGTGTGTGTGTGTGTGTGCGCACCAACACATGAACATACACACACGAGCACACACACACACTTCCTCACCTCTTCATCACTGCTCCAGAGAACCAGTCCATTTCCCTCACTCTCTTCACAAACCCAACCAAACCCATTCCCCTATTTTTCTCCCCATCGTCCTCCTGCTCCAGAAACCTGCTCGGCTTTGCCAGCTTCACCCAACCCAGTGTCCCCACAACACGCACACACACACACGCACACACACACACACTCACACTCGAATCAAGTCAATTTTCTCTCTTTTGACACCCTTAACCTGAAGGTTTCTTCAAAGTCCCTGTGCCATCAACAGACACAGGCAGTCCATAGTTACACCACCACCACCCTTGGCCCACAGACACACCCACCCACCCACACACACACACACATTTTAAAGGGAAAAGTTTTAATTAGGTTAACTGATTGATGTATAATCAGAAAATGTTGTGCAGAATTCTGAGGTTTTTTTCTGTACGTATGTTTGGAGCATTTTTTATACACTAATATTTTGTGGCATTACTCAAAATGTTTTTCTTTCTACATATATTGCCTTTTTGCAAGAGCGGAGAACAGTTGTTAGGATAATTGAATTTATAAACAAGCTTTGTTTTCCCTCTGACATTCTACTGCACACCTAGAAGAAAAGAGTTTCAGTGCACTGGATTGAACACACACACACACACACACACACACACACACACATAGCCCTCAAGGACTCGTTGTGAACTAGCAGGTAATATTTTACTATTGCTGTGGATACAACAAGGCTGGCAGCTTCGCTCTTGAGTCTTGCAGGTCGGGAAACACTGACCTGTGTCTGTGCCCCAGGTGGACGGAGACAGGCCACATCCCATATCCCATCACTCCCCGCTGTTGTCGTTGGCAGCCACAGAGCGCCTGATATGTAGCCCTGTGTAGCGCGGGGTTGCCGTGGTTACCTTTGTGGTTTATGTGGAATGGAAATGGCCTCCGTTTCTCCCGCGGCACATTCTGAGTCCATTTTTCTTTACTGCTCTCACGGTTCGAAGCCTCTCTCACTTTTCCCTCAGACCCATCAAATAATATGAGAAAAAGCTCAGCTAGCCTCCAGAGGGGAAGAGATTTGATTTTGTGTTCACTGAGAGAGAGCGAGAGAGAGAGAGAGAGAGAAAGAGAGAGAGAAAAAGACGAGGCAGAAATTTTGCCACAGCTTGCTTTTCCGGCAGGACATTTCTCTCCTAATAATTCCCAATCAGAAGGTATTTCAGATAGACAGGGACTGTGTGTGTGTGTGTGTGTTTCTGCCTGAGTGTCTTTGGGAGTGCGGCAGGTGTGTGTGGCACAGCAAAACAGAAAAGGGGGAAAAGAAGAATATGTGTGTGTGTCCGTGTATGTGTGTGTGTGTGTGTGTGTGTGGGCGTGCATGTGTCAGCATTTTGCCCTTAGGGTTGTCACATTTCCTTTGTGTGAGGTGTGAGGTTTGTTTTTGTATGTGTGTGTGTGTGTGTGTGCGCGCATGTGTGTGTGGGTGCGGGCGTGCGTGTGTGTGTGTGTTCCTCCCAGCACAGGGCAGTGTCTGGTTTAATATCATTTTCTAATCACCTGAGGCCAGCGGTGCTGGATTTCTGACTTGCACGCACTGTTCCATTTAATGCGGTGTATTAAAGCAAATCAAATAAATAAGAACAAGCTCAAACAAATGGAGGACGAAAACAAACGGCAGACGTTTTTAGTGATCATTTGTAATAATTGTAAGCTGTACTCTCAGGGTGGTTTGTGTGTGTGTGTGTGTGTGTGTATTGTAGAGAGAGCGGACGTTCTCATTGTTATTATTTACACGGGACCGGCTGCCGCAAGCTGTCCAACTCCCGTCCCAGATATTCAACACCATCTGCCGCCTTTCTTAAAAAAGTTTTTTTTTTCCTGTTTGCTTTTAACCCACACACTGACACACACACACACTTATAATACCTCTGGTAATTTTTTACCCTAATAAAAGAAATATACAGAATGCACCGACATTACTTTTTAATGCTTTTATCACATATCCACCCCTCACACACATACACACACACATCACACACACATCACACACATATACACACAGTACCACAGTTCCTCTCTCCTTTGAAAAAAAAAAAGAAAAGAAAATGACTTGACGATACCTTTTTACCCCGTGTCATTACATGCCTTCCAGCACGTGCTGGTCCCTTTTAAAGAGACACTGATTTTTTTCACGTTCAAAAAAAAGCTGGGCTTTGTACAAGTGCTTTGAGAAATCTCTGGAGGCCTCCGATTTCACAGGATATGTGTCGTCTTCATTTTACTTCTCTTCCATCTCGTGAGGAGCGGCAGAAAAGATCATTATTAACTCATAAGCCGGTTAATGCTGTAGCGTAGGCAACCTTTTGCTTAAAATGAGAATTTCTTTTTTTTTTTTTTTTTTTTTTGTGATTTACATATCAATTTAATTTCCTCTGTTTTTATGCCCCCCATCTCTCCGCCTTCATTAAAGCCTGAATTTGCCTGCCGCTGTAATCAGCCTGTAGAGCACATTCTCCTCAGCTTCACTTGCTTTTCACGCACACAGGGACACACAAACACACACACATACACATGCACACACACATACACATGCACACATACATGCACGCACACACACACACACGCACATACACATGCATGCACGCACATACACATCATACACACACACACACACGAATGCACACACACACTCACACTCAGAGTCTCTATGACTCTTTCAGCTTCACTGTCTCTTTTTCCCCTTTCTCTCAGCCTCAATCTCCCATGCACTCACTCATTCTTTTAGCATCCCTATATGTTCAGATTGTTTTTTTTTGCATATGTAGAGACATTAACACACACACACACAAACTCTTATGTGCACGAATATGTAGAGACACACACACACACATACACACAGAACACATAGACACACAAGCTGATATGTGCAGACCTAAATACACATATACACAAGGACACTTATCTACACACACTCACACACACACACACACACACACGGCATCTAAGCTATGTGTGTGGTGCTCCTCTTTCAGGATTAAACCACTGATCAGAGAAATGAAAGAATCTGTCGTCTCATCCTCAGATGAAGACATCACTCCTAATAATTACCGTACACTTCTTTTTCTTCTTTCTTCTCCATTTCTCCCCTTCTCTACCCCATCATTTCTCTCATCTGTGTGCGTGTGTGTGTGTGTGTGACTGATTGACACCTGATGAACTCATGCTCTTTACTGTAATGCAAGATATTATAATTTTTTTTTTTTTTTTTTTTACTGTTTTTCATTCTAGCACCCACCCACAAACACAGGTGTTCTCTCTCTCCCTCTCTTTCTCTCTATCTGTCAGCCTCCTCCTTATTTCCATCTATTTCTCTGCTGTGTTTTGAACCAATGGCACTAATGAACTCAGGAAGATCTGTGTCTTATCTGCTGCCACATGAAACCCTGCAGGATCCCACAGGGCCTTTCACAGTGCATGCAGATTTGAACAACGTATGTGTGTGTGTGTGTGTGTGTGTGTGTGTGTGTTAGAAAGAGAGAGAGACAAAGACAGAGTGTTTGTGTGTGTGTGAGAGAGAGGAGAGAAAGAAAGAAAGAGAGTGAGCGAGAGAGATTGTGTGTGTGTGTGTGTGTGTGTGTGTACATGTGTGTATATGCTTTTGGGCATACAGTGTAGGTATTTGTCTTATCTGTCAGTGTGGTATTGATTTATGGTGTTTGACATTATGAAGTGACATGCTTGACATTTGATTAAATTCAATGCCTTACCATGCAGAACACATAATTATGAGATACAGCAAAATAAATATTTCTGTTGGTGTATTTGCATTTGTCTAAATATGTGTGTGTGTGTGTGTGTGTGTGTGGGTGTTTGTGTGTGTGTGTGTACAGATGAGTAATGAGATCATCAGGTTGTGCTGCAAAGAGATCTCGCTGGAGCGCATCTTCCAGGGCTATGTCCTGTCCAGCAGGCAGACCCTCAATGACTGCATCCAGTGCTGCTTGGCCTGGAAGGACCTGTATCTGCACACTGCACAGCTTCACCACAAGTAAATCTGCTTGAGTGCACACACACACACACACACACACACACACACACACACACACACACACACACTCACACACTCACACACTCACTCACTCACATACACACTCACTCACACACACACACACACACACACTCACCCACTCACTCACCCACTCACTCACACAGACACACTCACACAAACACACACACACACACACTCACTCACACACACACATACACACACACACACACACACACACACACACACACACACACTCACACTCACACTCACACTCACTCACTCACACACACACACACACTCACCCATACACACACATACACACACTTGCATTACTTCATCAAGCCCTGAATAGCCTAGAGAGATTTGCCTAAGTGGAAAGAGCAAGACACAAAAGTACACACACACATGCACAGACACACAGGCACATGACACAAGACACACACAGTGTACACACACACACACACACACACACACACACACACAGAGCACTTAATGTAAGTGTTAACTATAATGTGAGTAGATAAGAGCAATGATGTGTAAATATTTCATAATACATAGACACACACACACACACACACACACACACACACACACACACGCACACATACACTCGAGGCCTATCTTTGCACTCTATCACAGCTACTGAGCGTGTGAGTCCAGTGCCTGTGCTCCCGCATGTCCTTCTGTGTGTATAAGTGTGTGTTTTTGTGCAAATATGCCTGCACCTCTTGGCCTGACAGGACTTCCATTAAACATTTTGTGTAACAGAACCCTCCAATCCTTCCATTCGACAGTGAAACACACGCACAGTACGTAGTGGAGTTAATATACGGCTCTTCACACACTGTGTCTCTCTCTGACACACATGCACACATATGACCATATACACAAACGCAAGCACACACACACACACAGGACTTTTTCTTTATTTGTTCTGGACTACCTGTTTTATTGAAGGAAAGGACATACGTGTTGGTAACAGCAGTACTGTAATAGTACATTGGTTTCAGCTGTTTAATGAGACTGTTTAACAGCTAATGCTGCATGAAGTGCTTTAATAAAGGGCTTGCATGAAAATGCAGGCTTTACAGTCACGTATCAGAATTGCAAGTTAATGCTTCTGAATCAGTCTATCGTAATTGTGCACAACACCAATCAGCACAATTCCCACTTCCTTGCACTGAATAGTTATTTTAGGGGATATTCGCATGGACAGGCCTTTACCAGTGCTGTATGTAAGGACTGACTCACCCAAATGTAGATGTGAAATGAACAAATGTGTGACAAGAGCCAAATAGTTTGACATGTAGTTGATAGTTGTAATGTATCTCTAAATCTTTTTGCTGTGAAGTCTCTGACGTCCATCCACTCCTGTGTGATCCATTGCATTACTCTCCTTTTTAGAGACTGTGCTCAGGGTGTGGGCCTTCTGACACATAGACATACAGTTTATTCACTCCACTATAGGAATAACCAGGAGGTACAGCTATTTCTCACACACACACACACACACACACACACACACACTTACTCGCACTCGCGCTCGCACTCACTCATTCCCAACAGACTGGGCACATATTTCTCTCGCTCTTCACTGGAGTTCCACGCCCTAATGCTCAATGACAGTTCTCACTGAATAGAAATGGTAGCACATCACTCTGAAATAAGACTTCTCCCCTTCCTTGTGTCTCTCTCTCTTTGTATTTGTGTGTGTGTGTGTGTGTGTGTGTGTGTGGCAGTTGCATGGCAATGCATAACAAGACTCCACTTTACTCTGTGCTGTCGTCAGAGCTCCACTTCAAAGCCTCAAAGCAACTTAGTGCAAAATGACAGCACGCCTCTGTGCACACCTCGCATCTGTTGAAGCGGCGTGCGAATGAGCCGCACCGCACCGCTCTGCTCCGCGCCAACTCCTTGTGCTGCCACTGCGTACGGGGGAAGTGACATCGCCATTATACTCAGTGATCTTCCGAAACCAAATGAACAATTCTGCTGCAAACATTCAGGGCTAATAATGGAAACAGCTGGCCTTTACACAGCCATCCACTCTAAAGGGCTGCTCACACAGGAAAGAATAGCAAACAGCTCTTTTAAGGATCACATCTCAAGTTCATAGAAATGACAACATCCTCACCACATATGTACAGTACTATAATAACAATGATATGTGAAACAATATTGGTGTTTATCACTTTCAGAGCATTTTTGAGTCTGATTTAAAAGCTAGGCCCTTTACAGCCATTCAGAAACCATGGAATTTCAATAATATCTTTATAGATATAGATGGCAAGTCTGGTTAACGCCCTGTTACGCCCACACAAAAAGCTCCTTGTGGGTATAGTGGGGTTCATTTTGGCTGCAAGTCAATCAGGTGCCCTGCTAATAGTTAAACCTAGCTCAATTTAGGTGGAGCTTTACTTTCTAAGGACAATGCTCCCAGCTATTCATATTGTTCAAACTGTCCTATGTGCATTGCATAGCATTGCATCTTGGTACACCTCCAAACGTGATATTGAGGACAATTTTAGTTGATAACAAACTTAGTTTCACTTTCTCTCCAGTTCTCGTGCGCTTATTTTATTCAGTGTTCAAGATGAACTCCATTTCAGGACAAAGGAAGGACAAATTAAGAGTTTTCGTACTTCATTCACAATTTATGAACTTACTCCCTCAGCATGCTACTTAAACCGAAGACTAATTATGCACAACTCATAAATTGACGATATCAGACTTTAACAGAGACTGTACGTTGCCTTTGTTTTGTTGTCTAGCGTTGGATCTTAAGGTTGGTCACAGCAAAGCATTATTTCAGTGCAGTGAGAAAAAAAACATTAACATTTGGATAATAATTTACATTTTAAAGTCAAAAAGAATGTTTGGAGGAAAATAATTACTTTTATGGCAGATTGAAGATTAAAAATCCACCATAATGACTACAAACAGTAGCACACACAGTTGCCGTAACATTGGCAAAATAGGCCAACATATCTCCACCAATAGTATTTTTCTCTGCTGTTAAGCTACTTTGTCTGAACGACTGATACGGGGTAATACGATGGAGAAGCACCGCTTTCTAGACACAGTCGTGAGTTGGCTGTTGTCTGTGTGATATTGCATCGTACTACGATTGTTTAGCAACGACTGACCTAATTTTTGTTGAAACGCACCCCTGAGCGTCCCCTGACAGTCACTGCGATGAAGGCTGTTCTGTATGTTCTGTCTTGTCTTTGGTAGTCTTCATGGAGACCTTTCACAAAACAACTATGAGTACAAGGCGATGGTAACCTCTCCCTGTCTAACAAACTAACCAGCCGTTTGTGTCATCAAGGGCTTGTGTGAATGTTTGTTGTAGATTTGATGGCTCGAGGGTGGTTTGGAGTCGGTGGTGGTTTTACTTGCCACCCCTGGTTGACTTTCACACAAGTTTCAGACATTGGGTACACACCCACACACACACGCAGATACTCATGTATACATATGCAGTTGCATACTACCACGCACAACCACCCACACACACATGCAGTCATACATGCGCATGCACACGCACACACACACACATGCTCATACACTCACTGCTCTACCCATATGCCTATGTTTCTCACACTCATACTGGTCTCTGGAGAGCCTACTCAGAATTTTGGGTCCTTGCTCAAGACAATATTTTCCTTTGAATTCTTCCAGACTTGGGTAATGTACACAGATATCAGGCTTAGGCCTAAGATTGCAAATGCCGTCGCTAGGATATCAGGGTTATAGATTGATGACGTGCAAGGCCCTGCTGGTATGGACAGGAGGGTTATTTGAAAAAACAAGTGCTCAGTTTCCAGATACCCCAGCAACACACACAGGGATAGAACAAGCATACATACACACACCCAGACACACACACACACACATACACACGCAAATCCAGTATCACAGACACAGACACACACGTGTGTGTGTGTGTGTGTGTGTGTGTGTGTGTGTGTGTGTATGTGTGTGTTTGTGGGAGGGTGTGTGTGTGCTTCTGTATGCATTCTGCCCTTTTGAAGACAAGCACCTACGTTAGGAACTGTTTTCTTTTGGTGTCGCTTTCAATGTCGGCGCTCTGTCACCAACAGAGCTTCGGAGAACAAAGCGGCGTCAACAACCGCCACCGCCTCTCATAGCACAGCGCCTCCACCGTACAGACCTGCTTGCTCACCCACTCACCCGCTCACCCACTCACCCACCCGTCTTCCCACTTGTTCGCTCTCTCACACTGATCTAAACCGCGGTCGCGTGTGCAGAACGCATTAGGACTCCGTATCGATCAAAGTTTGCGCGGAACGGCCCTTTGCAATATCGGTCCAGACCAGATGGCCACAAATCAAAAGGAGAGAAATAAAGGGATAGAGGGATAAAGAGGGGAAAAATGGAAAAAGTCACTTTTTTTTCTTTCACTCCCCTGTCTCTTTCTCTTTCCTCCTCCACCACCACCTCTATTCATCAGAGAGAAAGTGTGGGCCTACTGTGTAAGCAGAGATTTGGTTATTTGGTTTGTACAACCCCCAGTGGATCAGTCGATATGGCGCATGTTCTGCTCCTCTGTGTGTTTGTGTGTGTGTGTGTGTGTGTATGAGAGAGAGTATTTCAATGTGTGTAAGACCACCAGGTTCTGACACATGATTAATGTGGTGTTAGCTACAGCCTGCCCTCTTTCCGCTCCGTCCTCCTGGTGGCCTCTCTATTGCTCCCCCTCTCTCTCTCTCCCTCTCTCTCTCTCTCTCCTTCTCCTTTTCACTTCCTCTGTCACTCTCTCTCACACATTCTCTCTGTCACTTTCTCAACCTTTATTTCCCACTCTGCCTTTCTCCATCATTACCTACCCAGCTGTGCCCCCCCACCCCACCTCATCTCTCTCTCTCTCTCTGTTTGCTTCTTTCTTTTTGCTCTTTCATTTCTAACCTTTTCAAGGCTGTCTCTTTTACCTTGTCTTTTCTCTCTCTTTTGTCTTTCTTCTCTTTCAGTCCAGGCTACCTTCCCCTTTTTTTCCCTTCTGCTTTGTCTGCCCTTTCCCTCTCTGCTTTCTATTCCCCCCTTCTCTCTCTCTCTATTTCTCTTTCTCTCCCATGCTCAGCCTGTCGCACAATCTCCCTTCTCTCTCTCTCCCTCTCTCTCTTTCTCTCTTCCTCACTCCATCTCTCTGTCTCTCCTTCTCGCTGTCTCTTGATTTAATTACAGAGTCAATCATGTTAGATTTCCCAGACATTGCCTTTAAAAGGATCAGGCCGTGCTGAGAAGTCCCTTCAAGTCTAAATGAGGTTTAACCCTTTCGGTACCCAGCCATGGCCCCTGCTGATCCGCAGATGGATTAGACACGAGTCGCTTTTCTTTCTTTCTCTTTCTTTCTTTCCTTCTTTTTTTCTTTCTTTCTTTCCTTCTTTCTTTCTCCCTTTTTCTTTCTTTTTTCATCCTTCCTCTCTGGAATACTGATGACCTCACAAAGCAGCTAGCCACATGGTTTGAATCATTTGCCGCAGTGCCATTGTAAACCTTTTCACCCTGAAGAGTTATGCAAACGCGTCTTGAGAGGACCTGAATGAGAACAACATGAAAGAGAGTTGCACCAGCTTGCGCTGTTTATTTCTCCTTTTTCTCTCTCATTTCTGCTCTTTGCTCTCCCTCTCCATCATCTCTCTCTCTCTCTCTCTCTCTCTCTCTCTCACACACACACACACACACACACTCTCTCTTGTCCTGTCTGCTTTTTCCATTCTTTTTGGATGTGGTCGTGTTCCCCTGCTGATTGCTCGTCCACAAGAGAACGTGGTGCTGTCACTTCCTCCTCATCTCTTTCGATGTGTATTACCCTCTTGCCTTCGTCTCTACTTCCACTGCTACACACACACACACACACACACACACACACACGCACGCACACACACATGCACCTGAGTGCACACACACGTGAGTACACACACACACACACACACACACACACACACACACTCTTCTCTCATCTTGTCTGGCAGTTGAAGACTTTTTCTTCCCCCTCATTTCTCCTCATGGCTCCCACTCTGGTGTCCTCTCCTCCGCCCCCATTACCAGGCCTTTAGGCCCTAATGGGCTTTGTGTTATTGTTTCTCCCTGCCTCATGTAACTCGCTCAGAAGGGACGCGACCCCAGCAGCCACGTGCAGGCACAGGGGAATGGGGTAAACGACACACACACACATACACACACACACACACACACACACACACACACACACACACACACACACACACACACACACAAAGACTGGGGTAAACACTGGCAGGGCTTATATCACTGTAATCAGTGTTGGCCGCGGGTCCTGACGTTCACCTCCGCTGCCCTCATGGCCCCCGTCAGCACAACACATTCATCACCAGCACCCAGCCTCCACCACCACCATCACCTTCTCCTGCCACACACTGGATCCCTCTCTTCCCATGGATTATTGGATCAACTGCTTCTGTGTGTGTGGCAGGCTGTCCATCTAGTTCTGTATCCTCCCCTTTCCGTCTTTCTCTCTCTCTCTCTCTCTCTCTCTCCGTCACACTCAGCCATGCTCTCTCTAACTCTTACCCTTGACATGTTAATTTCTTTATTTATTTAGACGGATTTGTTGATTCTTATTTTTGCGGTAGGTCATGTCAAGATCATGTCAGCTGTGTATTATTAGATTTCTCTCAATCTGTTCCGCAAATTCAGACGCTCACTCTCTCTTTATATCCCTATCACACACACACACACACTCTCTCTCCCTCTCACGCTCCCCTTCTCATACACAGACATACACACACACACACATATACAGTCTTGCACTCAGTCTGACCCATGAGTTTTTGCTGTGCCGCTCAGCATGACAGTCACGCTGTTGTCCATTATCACGCCCCCCCAACACCCACACCCACACACACACACACACACACACACACACACACACACACACCCTACACACATCCCCCTCACCCACCCCAAAGGCGACTCAATAAGCCTCTCTTAATTAGCCTGCAAATTGAAGGGATTTAATGCTTCTCTAGGCGCCAAAACAGTCCGAACCTCCACCCCACCCCTCCCCCGCAGTTAGGGCCAGAGCGATGATCAGCTGATCCGGGATTCTGTGCGGAGGATTGAGCGGCGCAGCCGACCCTCTCCGACCACTCTCCCAGCCTCAGGCTCATGGATGAGCATAAGCCCCGCTGCACAGCCTGTTGAGCTCGCTGGCCAAGGGAGGCAAAATGGTGGCAGAAAATAGCATGCGCACTCATGCACACACACACACACACCACACACACACACACACACACACACACACACACACACACATACACACATTTATACCTATGCACATGAACACACAGCCACTTGCACACACAATTACATGCACACACAACAAACATGTACAATATGTACACATGCACGCACACACACACGCATTTACATACCCACGACATGAACAGACAGCCCCTTGAACACACACACACACTCACGAATCCTCTAGTGATGAGAGATTTGACATGAGTCACGCCACGGAAGGGAAAAGCAAGAGAAGAAAAGAAACAGAGAAGCAGCCCCAGTTGACTGGAGCGACGGCAGCTAACAGATGAGCAGCGTCGCCTTTGAAGGCTCTTTGTCCCTTTGTTTTCTGCTTACGCTAATTTTAATTGCGTTTTAATGACTTTCAATGAATTTATTAATTTGACGACTTCAAACGCGTCAAGAAATAAATACGCACACAGTATCCGATTGAGAGTCGTATTTAAACTTGCATTATGCCACTGTGCTGAAGACCAGATGCAGTTCAGTGTATTTGGGGACAAATTTTGTTGTTGGTGTTGGTGTGGTGGCGGTGGCAGTGGGGGCTTGGGTGAATTGCTGGATAGACAGATGTATCCCTGAAGCCCCCACCCCCTCATCGCCGCTCCACCCCTTTCTCTGCAGAAACCAGAAACTGGCGCTTGGCAGGCTGAATGGTTTAGAGTAACGCACCCTGCATCAAGTCAGTAAAAGGCATCAGTCAACATGAGGAACGGCGTGCAGTGTGCCAACATCAGCTTTTAATCAGCGCTGCGGATGAAATGAAGCTGTCTGGACTTCTAAAGAGGGGGGGGTCTCTTTGAACTGGAACAGGAGGGGAGGGGTGGGGGCTTGGGGGAGGCTGGTGAGGGTGTCAATATCGTTCTCCTCAACCTCAACACACCACCAGACTGCGTCGTCGTTACTTGGGGCCCCCAGCTGAGTCTCTCTCTGGCTCTCTCTCTTTCTAGCTGCCTTTCTCTCTCTCTCTCTCTCTGTGGGTCTTTTACTTTTACTCTGATGCATCCATCATTCAAAGGTCATGTGCCTTAGGGAGTGTCTACTGTAAGTCTGCCTGCAGTGTGTCCACTTCACCCCCCCCCCCCTTCTCTCTTTAGCCCTCACACTGGCACCTATCACCACCCACTGGCCTAGTGAATTCCTTCAGCCTGGAAGTAAACCCCCAGCCCTCGTGTGTAGACAAACACACACACACACACACACACACACACACACACACAGACATGCAATTGCCTGAGGAACACACACACACACACACACACACACACACACACACACACACACACACACACTCACTCACATACACACACACACACACACACTCACATACCCACAGACATGCAATTGCCCGAGGAACACGCACACACAAACACACACCCACACACACGCAACCATACGGGGAACACATACCGTGATGCATACACACAAACAAAAGCACGCGTTTCCACACACAACCTTACACACACGTTTACTAATACCACCCCCCTCCGCTCCATCTCTCTACTCCCTGGCTTTTTTTCCTGCCTGCCAGTCTGGCAGTGAGCAGAGGCAGTGTTTTGCTGCTGTGAGCAAGGCAGCATTTGTGGCTCGCCGGCGTCTCTGCAGTGGTGAGGCTGGATTACCTTTCCATCAAGGGAAGAATCAAGTGTGAAAAGCAATCTGAGTGTTGCCGCCTGCCTCCGTAGGCCCGCCAGCGGATGCAATTATGACAATGACAGATACATTTCTCTGACCTTCTCCCCGCCTGCCATGGATCGCCTCCGACGTTTCGTACCCCGTGCTTCGTTTTTCTTTTTCCTCTTTCCTTTTTTTTTTATTCTTTCTTTTTTGATTTTAGCGCACAGTTGAGACCCTGATTTGGGAGATGACCAGGAGAAATGGTTTGACAGTTAGATTAACTTTCAACCTCTTGGCCTGTCTGTCTCTGTCCGTCCTCTCTCTCTCAGGCATACATGGACACACACACACACACACACACACACACACACACACACACACACACACACACAGGCCCACACGGCTCCCCACGTGTCCTGTGATCAGGAAAGAGGAGAACTGTGATTATTGTTCACTGTCCAGTCGATCTGACACACACACACACACACACACACACACACACACACACACACACACACACAGACTCACACACAGAGACTCACATTTAGTCACCTAATTTGTTGTTTTCTTGGGGTCAGGTTCTCTGTCAAGGGATGGGTTCTGGACCAGACCAGCATCTTTGCATTGGTGGATGCGTTTGTTCAGCGATGCAAAGACCTTTTGGAGGTGAGTGTCTACAAGCATACACCACTACAGTCACTCAACCATCCCCACCCACATGCGCACACACACACACACACACACACTCCAACGAAACACACACCTCTTCATCTGTCACACGCTCACAGACACACACACACACACACACACACACACACACATACACACATACACACACTCCAATGGAACAACCATCCCTTCCCCTGCCAAACACTCTCAGACACACACCACACATACACGCGCACACACACACACACACAAACAAACACACAAACAAATGCACATACACACACACACACACATACATATACACAGAGTCACATTCTAGTAAACATCCTGTCTGCAAGTTAAAGCATCCAGAGTACAGTAACGCATGTGTGTTTGCTCCAAGGTCATTTCCCTGCTCTCTGACTAACTCCCTGGCCCATTTATCTCCTTCTCGTCCTCTCACACTCCCAGTCAGACTCTCCTCCCGCCACACAGCCTCTGATAGTCTGATCCTGCCCCTCTCTCTCTCTCTCTATCTCTCTCTCTCTCTCTCTATCTCTCTCTCAGACACTGGGCTTTGTCTCCTCCTGCACCACTCTCCTCCCTCAGTGACCTCTCTCCTCCCTCAGTGACCTCTCTCCTCCCGTAGTTTTTCTGTCATGCGGTCCACTTCTCTGTCCTGTCTTCTCTGTGTATCTCTCCTCTCTGCCTACACTTACGCCTCTGTCGGTGATCCAGTTTTTTTTACCCAGCCTTCACTGTCTCCCACCACCTCTCTCTCTCCCTCTCTCCCTGTCTCTCTCTCTCTTCTTAGTTGTCATATCCCCTCCTCTGCAGTGGTCCAGTTTTTAGTCTTTTCCCCCCTCCATCCTGTGCTTGTTCTGTCTCTCTCTGTTCTTTATTGCTGCTTCATAAATAGATTGGAGATGGTGCCTGATGAAAAGGGATGATGTTTTTTTTTTTAGTTCAGGACCTGGCATATATACCTAGATCACCTTCCAATCAAAAGTGCATTGAAATGAATCACCACAAATCTCCTCTTCTGTCCTCTCCACTCCTCTTCTCTCCTCTCTCCTTCATCCCTGGTCGACACCTCTGTAATTTCTGTGCGGAGAAGCTTGCAAAGGAATCAGGCTGGTGCTTTGCTTTGCACACAAATTTTAGTGAATATCTGAGCAACATAGAGCATTGATTATGTTTCTTCACACTGTGTTGATGTTTGTAGGCCATGTTTGAATGCTCCGAATGAGAAAAAAATCCACCTACCACATTCTGTATTGTTCATTGAACCATATTGAATGTTGTGTTGTGTTTCTCAACATTGAGCCATTTGGGAGTTTCCCTCTTTTTATTGTATTTATGTATTCATTATGTGTTGCGTATCATTTATGTGTCTTGAGCAATGGAATATCAGTGTCTTCTTACCACCTTTGACCCCTGCCCTGCCCTCCACGCAGGTGTGTGACTGCCAGCAGCAGTTCGCTCGACGTGAGGAGGGGGAGCAGGTGCCGCTGCCCTGCTTTGGCGGGCGCCAGGGGGCCGAGGTGACCCGCAGCCTCCTGGAGGTGGAGGCCGCCTTCGACAAGAGCATCCAGACCCTGCGTTCTGTACGCAAGGGCATCCTGGACGTTAAGAACACCTCCTGGCACGACGACTACAACAGGTGCCAAACCTCCCAAAAAACAGCACAGAAAAACTCAAAATCTCACCCACCCCCCTTTTCATCGTTGCCTTGGGGCCTCCAGCTGAGTCTGAAATCTCTCTCGTTTCTCTCGCTCTCTCTGTGTCTTTTACTTCCACTCTGATCCATCCTTCATGATCAAATCCCTTTCAGTGTTCATATCCGTCTGTCTCTCTGTCAATCACTCCCCATCTTTTCTCCCCTCACTTTGTCTCTCTCAATTAGCCTGCTAATTAGGTTATGGTGAAAATCATCCATTCACATACTTAATGAGTCGTTAACAGAGTGCCTATGGAGCGAGTGGTTATTTAATGATCGTTTTTTGCCCCCTGGCAAACGTCAACTTTTGTGACTCGTACATCCAAAACGATAGAGACTGAAAGGAGGCTATGTGTGTTTTGCCTTTGATCCGCTCCCTCTATTATCCGCAGCAAGTAATCTAAGGGTCCACTTCTCTCTCTGTCTTGGCTTGACTTTCTGATGAAATGCCTCTTCCATTGAGCAGAGCTGCTTTTGATCTGACAGCACTTGACTCTGTATTTTTGTTCTGCCTAAGTGATATCAATACCAATATGCAGCTTTTCCATGACGCACACGTTTGGAGAAATACGTATCAAGTTCGGTGTGTGTGTGTGTGTGTGTGTATGTGTGTTTGTGTGTGTGTGTGTGTGTGTAAAAGCAATTTCTCCTCAGCAGTGCATACACAATGACATACGCAGTGTATCAGAACACACACAACGCTTATGTGCGCATTTAAGATTTAACGCACATTGTGTGACATTGTGTGTACAGATATTGGCCTCCTATGCTCATATACAAAAACAGACTATCATGCATGTGTAAAATACGTATAAAAATTCTGAAAAAATACGTATAAAAATTCTGAAAAAAAAAACGTATAAAAATACGTATAAAAATTCTGAAAAAAACAAAACAAAAAACAAATGCCTGTCAGTTATTGTCAGTCACACACATCGCTGGCTGGGTGCACACAAGTCACACCTACATGATTATCCATACAGACACACACAGACACATACACTCTGGCACAGGCAGACAGACAGATAGGCACACACACACACACACACACACACACACAGACGCACACACGCACACACACACACACACACACACACACAGGCAGACAGAATGACAGACAGACATAGCCATGTGCCCCTGTCTGGGGCTTATGATGGTATTCAGATGAGTTGCTAAATTGCCTGCTGTCATCGGGGCTCTGAATGCCAATGAGGGCCACAGAGGAGCCCAGGTCCCGCAGGGAGGCAGCCATATCCACACCAGCCTCATTCATCTCTGCCACTCACTCACTCACTCACTCACTCACATAGGCTTTCCCACTGCACGAGAGCACGCTAATGGCTGTCGATGCACACACACACACACACACACACACGTACAAACATACAGTATGTACAGACACATCCACAGACACACATACACTGTAAAATTGATATATGTCAAATATGTGATGTATAAGCAGTAAGTTTCATAACCTTTCTAAAAACGGCATGAAATGCAGGTTAGCCTATAAAAAACTGAAACTAACTGCTTTAGATACAGAGATACTTTATTCTTCTCAAAGGAAATGAAGGCATCCAGTAGCTTACTGCACACATACACACTCGCCTGCACACATATACAGATGCAAGTAAGAACAACATAGTCACTCACAGAAGTCATTGTGAGAATATATGGTGGAAGTAGTGCAGCAGTAGTGCAATTGAACTGCAATGTGTGTCTGTGTGTGTGTGTGTGTGTGTGTGTGTGTGTGAGAGAGAGAGAGAGAGAGAGAGAGAGAGGGAGAGAGAGAGAGAGAGATGAGTACCATATGTGTGTCAGAGAGTTAGAGAGGGAGATGTTATGGCAGTTATTGTGTGTGTTTGTGTGTATCCAGACATGTGTGTGCATTGTTCTTGTCCTTTGTTTGTAAGTTTAGATAGCCTACATGGCTGATAACATTGTATATCAGTAAGGTAAGTCAGTGAAGTGTGTGTAACTGTGAGGCGTGTGGGTGTGAGGTTTTGGCTACATTGTGTGTGTTTGTGTGTGTGTGTGAGAGTAAAAGAGTATGTGGTTGTGAGTGTGTGTGTGTATTTGTGTGAGAGAGAGTAAGAGAGTATGTGGTTGTGAGTGCGTGTGTGTGTGTGTGTGAGAGAGTAAGGGAGTATGTGGTTGTGAGTGTGTGTGTGTGTGTGTGTGTGTGTGTGTGTGTGTGTGAAAGAGTAAGAGAGTATGTGGTTATGAGTGTGTGTGTGTGTGTGTGTCTAGTGAGGGGATGGCAGTGTTAGGGAATGAGTGAGAAGGGGTAGAGGACCTCAGAAACCCAGGAGACTCCCCAGTGCCTCCTCCACCCCTGCATGTGCCTCTCCCCCTTTTGTGGAGCCATGTCACAGCTTGGGAGACAAGGTGACGTGTGTGTGTGTCTGTGTGTGTGTGTGTATGCATGTGGGTGTGTGTGTTTGTGTGTGTGTGTGTGTTAGAGTGGGGGCGTCGTATGCTTGTGAGTGTGTATGAGAGTGTGTGTGTGCGCATCTGATGGGTGTGATGGATTGGGGTCGGTGGAGGTCGTCGGGTTGGGATGTTGTTGCCAAGACAAACAGCTGCGCTTGTGTGCCGGGGGCAGGTGTTTCATAGTGTCTCCGCATACTGAGATCACTCCAATCAATACACCCGGCCACAATTGGTGTGTGGGCGTCTGTGTGTTTGTGTGTGTGTGTGTGTGTATGAGTGTGTCTGACTAAGTATGTGTCCTTGAGTGTGTGTGTGGTGTGTGTGTGTGTGCGTGTGTGTGTGTGTGTGTGTCTCCTACACATCCATGAATGGGTTTTGTAGAGTGTATTGTGTTTGGGAGTCTGCATTGTGCATTTTGCATTTTCCGTCTGTTTGTTTGAGTAATCAGTCACATTTGTGTGTGTGTGTGTGTGTGTGTGCGTGTGTGCGTGTGTGTGTGTTTGTAGGTTTCGTGCCGGGGTGAAGGACCTGGAGGTGGTGATGCAGAATCTGATCAACTCGGCCTTTGAGACAGTGAACACGGTGGAGGAGGGAGTTCAGCTGCTCGATGTGTTCCAGCACCTGTCTGCCCGAGAGGTATTCGCACACACACATGCATAAACACGCACACACACACACACACACACACACACACACACACACACACAGGCTGACACACATGCACTCCCTTTCTTTATAGTTTCTGTTGGATACAGATTACATTCACCGTCACACGCAGGCAGACACAGACTGACCCAGATGCAGCATTTTGCACACATAAATACACACATGTCCAGTCAAATGAATCTTTTTTAACCTAAAGCAGTATCTCACACACACACACACAAACACACACACACACACACACACAAAGAGAACACCCAGCAAACAGCACACAACCTTTTGCGCGGTCTTCACCTCCGCGTTATTGACTTCCCTCTACCTTGTGTGACTCTGTCCGCTCTCTGTCCAACGGAGGGGCCAGCGGAGGCTTTAGCCGAGCAGAAAGAGCTGCTTTTTGGAGTGCTTGTAAAGGCCCAGCGTGACGTCTGCCGGCTTTTAGAGATCTGACGCCTCCCCGCCTCCTCGCCCCTTGCTTTTTCGGACGCAGCGTGCCTTCCTTTCTCTCTCTCTCTCTCTCTCTCCTTTTTTCTCTCTCCCTCTCTCTCTGTCTTTGTGTGGCTGAGTGTTTTCACCTTGCCTGGCCCATGTTGTGAGCTTTTATGATTTTTCTGACGCTTTCAGACGCTCGCCATGTCTCACCTGCTCCCCGCCTGCCCTTCTTTCCTGACCGCACTTATGTTTTTGTGTGTGTGTGTGTGTGTGTGTGTGTATGTGAGGTAGAAAACGCAGGAGAGTGTGTGTGTGTGTGTGTGTGTGTGAGCACTTAGTTTTTTCCCCCCTTTTTTGTTTCTTTTGTCTTCTTTCCATGCCCCCCTCCATCATTCTCCATCCCTCTCAAAATCATGCACTCTTAAGTCCCTCTTGAAATCATACCCTCCTCCTTTTCCACCCATTAATAGGCTCCCTCTTTTTCCCTTTTTCCCTTTTTTTACGGCCCTCCATTTTCTCTTTCTCTATGCCCTTTATTCACTCCATCATTATTTCTGAACCTTTGCTTTCTCTCTCTCTCTCTCTCTCTCTCTTTTCACCCTTTTTCCTCTTTTCTTTCTTTCTTTCTCTCTCTCTCTCTCTCTCTCTCACTCACTCATTCTTTCTCTTCTTGTTCTCCCCTCTCTCCCTGTCGTCAGGCCATCAAGCGCACCATTGACCGTAAGACAGTGGATGTGTACGGCCTCTTCAACAAAGAGCTCAACCTGGTCAACAAAGAGCTGAGTCGCAAGACCGCCCGCCCGCCTGCCCACATGCCCAGGTACGCCGGGCAGGCGCACTGGGCGCGAGCCCTCCGCCGACGCATCGACAAGCCCATGGAGGTAAGGGAGGGCAGCCCCATAGGGCACACTGCACAAACCCACAGTGTATTTTTTGTTGCATACAGGAGTGAGGAGAGACAAGCAGGGAGTGAGGGGGAGAGAGAGAGATTGGGGGGGGGGGGGGGGGGATGGGCACAGTCCAGTTGGACAGTTGGATTGGGATGTGCCGCGGCGATCAGGCCTCCCCCATTTCAAGGAAGAGTGTCACTGAAAAGTCAGCCCAGCACATTCCAAATGGATTCCCTTCCGCAGAGTTTTTCTCCTCAGTGCAGCTCAGTGCACTGGGTCTGCAGGAAGGAAGTCAGATTAAGAACCTGTGGGAGGCTGGCCCACCTGTGAAAAATCATCAAACAGGGAGGCCCTGAAGGAAGAACAAGTGGCACTGGCTCCAGTGGGGATACACAGCAGAGATCAGTAGGGGCCCAATATGCCATCTACTGTAGGTGCTGAAGTTATTTAAACCAGCTCACAACATGGTGAGGCCCAATCATAAGTCATGCAGTGGCAGCTTATGCCATGAGGTTCTCGGCCAAGCCCTGTCAAATATCTCACTTTTATTCACCTTGGACCTTGTGTGTGAAACAGCTTGTTGTTTAGGGGTGATAGAGGGGCAATAAATCAGTGTTACAAATCATTTATGAAAAAAAAATACAGATCAGACAACACAGCCCTTGCACAAATGAGAAACAGTGAATCACCCTCTATAGTCCCCTGCATGTGTGTGTGTGTTGTGTAAATCACTATATACAGTCCCCAACAGGAATAGCTCACAATGCTGTTGGCAAAGGCACAGTAGTCATGCGAGGGATAAAGTGAGTGTCATGAAGGAACGTATAATTCATGCCTAAAAATAGTCAGCACAGCGGTGGACTGGGTGACATTTTCCCAGTGCCATGGAAATGATGTCAGGAGACCCTGGCATGAAATCTGTATAATGTGACAGTATCAGCCCCCCCCTCCCCCACACACACAGTTGAAGGTACTCCACGTTATTCTCCAGAAATTACATGAGAACATGCCCCTTTTTTATTTAATTTATCATTTTTTTTCCGTGCCCTCACGTGTAATGTCATCAGACCTGCGGGATGTGGAAAATTAGTGTATTTTTCTGCTCACCAAAAGACAGGGGGAGTATTTGCACTGGTAATTCAGTACTTCTGCACAGTATCAGCAGCCAATCCAGATTCACAGGGCATTCACTGCTTTGAAGATAGAAACCACAATTAGCTTGATTAGTTGAGCTCAACTTCTATATCCATGCAAATGTGGATCTCTGCTGGTGTGAAACTCTGTGTCAGTGTTGAAACAGTGCCACACCAGAGAGCCTGAATCGTCATCCTGCCCAAAAGCACTGAGAAATATCAAGAACAACATGACAAATTTTTATATAACACACCATTACTTGAACATGGTGAGTTGAGACAGTAATACATCAGAAAAAGGCTATGAAATCTACCCTCCGATTATGAACTGAATAGCTCTAAGCCCGTTAAGAAGTGAATTTCCACTGTTCCCAGATCAGGTGTGCTAATATCCAGCCCAGCGGGGAGTAACACAAACCCTGCAGCTGCTGCCTCTACTGCTTCTACTCTCACGTTCCTGTCACTGGACTGAATCCCACACAACTGTATGCATTGGGAGAGTCAATATGTCACTTACACTGTATACAAATCTGTGTGCCATACAATGGATGCAGGTGGAATTAGGGTGAAATAAATGAAACAGCAGTACAAAACATAATTAGGTGTAAATATTTCATTAGCCTATGTGAGGAATCATACTGTACATAGACACACACACACGAGCATGTACACACACACACACACACACAGAGTGAGATGTGCATACATTATTCTCCCAGTCGGACATAGACAGAGCCAGTGAAGCTCGTGCTGTGCCCTTGCCCTCTGTAACCTGCGCTGGGTTCTTGCACAGCTGTTCCTGCTCAGTCTGCCAGCCCGCCGAAAGTTTTGCTTACACAGAGCCACGCCGACACTCCACTGCGCTTCAACTTCCACTCTTCCGGCTTCGTTAAGGACCCAATTAAGAACAGGGGAGTGCCTTAATTGTGCGCAGATATGATTATGTTGCATTTCCTACAAATTACACGTCTCCTGCTGCAAGGGGCAGAGAAAGGGGGTGGGTGGGAGATTGTGTGGGGGCGGGTGGATGCGACAGGATGAACGTGTTTATGAGATGAAAAGAGAAAACAGCCCAGCCCGTGCACTAAAAAGAAAAGGCTTTATATACAAATGTGGGTTGGTTCACGGTGAACCCATTGGAAGAAGCTGAGTCAGAGAGTAGTCATGAGGGATTCAAGGCTGTGCAGCTGGCTCTGGGCTCTACACGGTGTTAGGGTCATGCCATATAGCGCAGTCGGTTTTACACAGCTCTCGGCTCATCCACTCACTCATTCATGTCATCATGCCATCAGGGTTGCTGGCTCTGATTGTGCCGCCGGGTGTTGTCTCCCAAACACATGTGTGTACACTTTAGGAAGCTAATGAGGGAAAGATGATCCAACTCCCCATGAGATGGAGGTCAAAACAGTTATTCCAGTAAATAGAACTGAACAGAGGAAAACTACTACATGCTTCATTTAATAGATCAGTAGATGGATGGATGGACAGATGGATGGATGGATGATAAAGGAATAGACAGGAAGGGGTGTATATGTTGGGCTGTGGAACAGTGAAAAGTAAATATTCATCAATCATAGCTTATGGTGTTTATTTGAGTCTTTGATTAACATTTGTAGAATAATTTTGTGAGAATCTTAGACAGGTATACTTACCTGTTAATTTTATCAATACATTGATAGATGGAAAGATTTATTGTTAAAATGAATGGCAGAATAAATGTGATGGCATGATTGCCCTGCCAAACCTGTTACCTGTCCATCCAGGTGTTGCAGAAGGCCTACTTCATGCCCCAGATTGGCAGCGGTGAGGAGGTGTGTCTGGCGCATGCCCAGGTGGTGCAGACGCTGGACGAACTGGTGCGACGCATCTTTAGCGAGTGGAGTCAGACGCTGGATCGCCAGAGCCTCAGACGCCTTGACCAGCCCCTTATGGTGCGCAGCCGAGACCGCAACGGCATGCTGGACATCAACTTCGACAGGTGGGGATCCACTCTGTCACTACCACACACACACAGACACACACACACACACACACACACACACAGATGCACACACATACACACAGTCATAGTACTGGTATAGTACACACATATGGCTCATACTAGCCCACACGTGCGCAGACACACAAACACACACACAATAACTACAGAACCACACCATACCAACATTAACTTGGTGGGAGAGATTTTACTCACAGATTACTAAGGAATGATTTCTGTCTCAGTCACACTGCACATCACAACAAGCTCAACAACAAAACACTTACACAGCATGTACCAGCATCTTTTTGAACACGTAGAAGGGATTTGTCACACACTATATTTGTCACACACTCCTCAGCCCTAAAGTTCAACACAAAACTCTGCAGCTGTGTACAGTTTTTCACAGAATCATTTAACAATATGTGACTTTTCTCTCGCCTTAAATCATAATCCAGTCCCCCTGTTTGGTAAATGCCAATTTTAACAGCAGCAATCAAGCACGCAGTCTCCCAGCTGCTTTGCGATAATTTCCTTGCTTTTGAAGAAGAATGACTCATTTGAAATTTAAGAAGTGTCGCAGGCATGAAATGTTTGTGTGTGTGTGTGTGTGTGTTTTTGTGTGTGTGTCTTTGGACAATATCCAATCTACCATTCATTGGGAAAATCTTTGAAAAACTTGTCTTCAATCAATGAACTGCCTTCTTGATATCAAATAGCTGCTTTGATAACTTTCAGTCAGGATTTCATGCCAATCACAGCACCGAAACAGCACTGATTAAAGCTATAAATGACACACGTCTGGATACTGATGCAGGCAAAACATCTGTCCTGGTGCTATTGGACCTCAGTGCAGCTATTGACACAGTTGATCACAACACACTACTACATTAAGTTAATGTAGTAGTGTGTTGTGATCAACTGTGTCATTAGCTGCACTAATGAGTTGTGTTCACTGGTGATAGTTATGAATTGGTTAAAATTCTATTTAAAAGTTTTTGTTGCCATGGGAAATTGTACCTTAACATCAATGTCCTTGACCTGTGGTGTCCCCCAAGGGTCAATTCTTGGACCATAACTATTCAACCCTCTTATGCTCTCAAATTATCAAGAACAACTCAATCTCCTATCATTGCTATGCTGATGACACCCAAATACACGTTGCTCTATCACCTAATGATTATGCCCTCCTTGAATGTCTTTATCCATGTATTGACCAAATCAACAAGTGGATGTCAGAAAAAAGATGAAAGACTCTTTCCACTGGTCTTGACACAAAGGGGATTAAAACAAACTGTCAAAAATCTTGTTTTTTTCATTGACAGCAAGCTAAACTTTGACAGTCACATGAAAGCAGTCACTAAGAAAAACTAATCCATGCCTTTATTTCCAGTTGGGTTGACTACTGCAGTGGCCTTTTGACAGACCTGCCAAAAAAGACTATCAAGTTCCCTGACTCAAAATGCAGTGGCTATGGTCCTCACAAGAACAAAAAGAACAGAGCACATTACTCAAATTCTCCCTTCACTGGCTCCCAGTAAGCTATAGAACTGACTTTAAAGCACTGCTGCTTGTGGTGTGTGGGACAGAGCCTAATTACCTCTCTTATATGTTTCAGTAATATAACTCAGTCAGATCTCTCAGATCACAGCAGAAAATTTTGCTGGTGAAAATGTCATTAGAACAAAATGTGGTGAAACAGCCTTTAGCTAGTATATAGTTCAGCTATGGAACCAACTCACAGAGGACATCAAAAAGGCTCCCATTGTTGGCAGTTTTAAAATCTAGACTAAAGACCAAGCTGTCAGATGCTTTCTGCTAACTGCTGTATCTTTATTTGTAACATTTATCAACTATATCATTTATTACTTAACTTAAATTTTATTTGTGCTATTTGTGTCATTGTATCATCATTTTCAGTCACTTTTTTCATTAAATTTTCTTTTACTCACTTTTTTTTACTTTATTGTTGTAAAGCACATTGAACTGCCGTGTCCGACATGGGTTTGAGCGCCGTTCTTTTCTGTGGAAAAGGTGGTTCCACAAGCAGAAAAGGTGGCTTCACAAGTGGTGGGTGTCACTGTCGAGTAAAGTGGGCTCAAAGACATATAGTAGCTGGTTGTGGTTGCTTTGGAAGTAACACAAGGCTTAGTTGTTCCAGGGATTGTTTTGTGTTTAGTTGGTGTAACATTAAAACCCATAATTGCACTACATACTATCAGAAGACCTAGCTGTTATGCTAAATGTTTTCCACTGACTTGGTCAGTGAAGCTTGATGCAGTATCGGCTTTTGGAAAAGTGAGATTGTCGGCCTGTGTTTAGGTGGATTTGGTCCGACTTGGGTTTGAGCTCTGTTCATTTCAGTTAACAGGTGGTCAGCTGGTGATCTACAGCTGCTTAATTCTCTCATTTTTTTCAGTCATCGTTTTGCCTATTTTACCTATTTTGTTTTCTTTTTCTCAATAATATTTCTGTCATTTTATTTTTTATTATTCACTATTCGTTGCCTTTATCTTTGTAAAGCACATTGAACTGCCTCTGTGTATGAAATGCGCTATGTAAATAAACTTGCCTTGCCTTGCCTTGCCCTGTGTCTTATGTATGTGTGTACAGGGGCCTCCTGAACATGTTCAATGAGATCCACTACTGGGAGCGTCTGCTGTTTGAGATCCCACACTACGTGTCAGAGGTGTACCAGCGTCGAGAAGAGCTCCGCAACCTCCGAGAGAACGTGCTGCTGGTGGTGCGTGACTACAACAGGTGTGTGTGTGTGTGTGCTCCTATTAGATAGTTTACTGGCCCAGTTATGACAAACACTGCCTTTGAACTTGAATCAAAAACTTCACATTTTATTTCACACTATATTCAGATTTTTCATTTTAATCTACAAATCTAACAGCACTTTTTTCACTTAAATCTGTGGCACCATGCATTAAAATAACTTACATATACGATCAAAATGAATTTTAACTTGGATTAGTTTTAGGATCCTCTGAGGTGGGTTATCACGTTAAGGTCATGTAACTATAGTTCAAAATATGTATGTGGGAAAAAAACATTTTTAGATATAATGATGCTTTTAAAAGGTCTATCACAGCAATACTTTGAAGTGTTGCCTTGTCATCATCTATGTGCTACATACCATTTTGCCTTAAGATCCAATCCAGGAAGTTTAACTGCTCATTACTATCAGAGCAGTTAACATTCTCTTGATCCTGTGATCATTTCATCCCAGGAAATTTAACTGCTCATTACCATCAGGGCAGTTGTAATGCAGGGCGCTCTGTAGATCCTGTGATCATAATGACCAATTCAACTCCAATTCACACATTGACTTATGCTAATTATGTCAATGGATGACTCATGTGACCCACTGTCACATGATGAGAGGTGTGGCTTATAGCTCACAGTTACAGCTACAGTCCAGAGATAAACCTCCCTTCACTAGGCCAGAACTGAAGAAGCCTTCTGGATGAAAGGTGAAACGTCTTAAAGCTCCAAAAAGAAGTCCAGTTGCTTACTTAACGCCTTGTTTGCCTAAAGACAGTATGAAATGATGCCAAAACTAAAAGGTCATTATTTTAAGGCCATTTTTGTCATTTTGTTAGCATTTGCTCTTGTTGACTCACAGTTATATCAGTTTTACCGACTGGCATTTTGCCATTGTAATTTGCAATTTTGTGCTTTTCCAACAAGTATTAACAGTGATCAGTGAAAACCATGTGAGATTTATGTCTGACTTGACCTGATTAGCTTTTTAATAGAAAAGTGTAAAATTTATCACTGATGGAAACAGAAATCTTGTCATTGACCCTTGTGTGTATGTGGATACACTCATACAGGCATGCTCACCCATACACATACACACATTCATACACCTACCTACACATAGTGACCCAGCTACATCAACTTAAAGATGAGTGCCACAACCTCCGAGAGAATGAGCTGCTATTGTTGAGTCACTACAGGTGTGTGTTTGTGTGTGTGTGTGTGTCTGTGTCTGTGTGTGTGCATGCACAAAAAGTTGGCATACACACACCTAAACATGTACATGCATCAGCTAAGAGGGGAGCCATGCATCCTCCTTTCAAATGACACCCACACTCAAACTAGCAACCCTACAGCTTTAGCTGAGTATCTTGAGGAAGAGGTGAAAGTTCTGCTGAGCCAATTCACAAACTAATTTATAGTCCAGGTGACAACTGTCACTTGCCAAAACCAGAAACCAAAACTGTTGCCAACAGATGTTGTGACACTGTTAGCTCTCCTAGTCCCGTGTCAGTGACAGAATGTCAACAGGAGCATCGTCTAGAATTCACAGTGCACAACCATGTGTGAACGTCAACATGCCATGCACCCAGCTCACGGCTTCATGGCCGTTGGCTTGTGGAAGCATTTGAAGGATCACCTTTGACGAGTTTGACACCGAGTTTGAGGACCGTGGTGAAATCACCTGCTTGAGTGATAATGAATTCAATTTTCAGGCAAGGCGTGGATTTTGTAGAAAGTGCGTACATGCGCACGCACACGCACACACACACTCACACACAGACAGAGTTATAGATACTGGCTACAAAAAGAGATAGATAGCCATAGAGAGACCAATGGCTATATGCTTTTATAGTACAGTCTCAGTGACGATGAATCACACAAACACACAGAGACACACACACACACACACACGCACATACAGTACACTCATACACTCATACACTTGCCCTTTTCCTCCTCCTCTGTGAAATAGTGCTCTCTTTATTGAGGAGACTGAATGGCGTACAGTGACCTCACTGCCCCCCCCCCCCCCCCCCCACACACACACACACATACACACACACACACACACACACACACCACACACTCTACAATAAGCATGTGTGTGTATTTGTGTGTGTGTGTGTGTGTGTGTGTGTATGTGTGTGTGTGTGCTTGATGAACCCCCAGCAGCTCATGGCTCCAGGACACGCTCTCACACTCAAACAAAGTCACGCATACACAAACACACACACCCACACACACACACACACACACACCACTCCAG
>PYXC01000365.1:1020000-1027500 GCA_015244755.2 Tenualosa ilisha
GATACAACCTAAACCAACTATCACACTGGCACCTGAAATGAACTGAATAGGGCAAAAGAGAATTAAACTGAAAGTGAGTTTCTATGGCCTATTCAGTCAGTGTTTGCTGTCGGTTCACTATTCGATCTATGCTGTAGCAAATGTTCTTGTTCTTTTTCCTCCCGACATTACTCGGTGACCTTGAACAACAGGGCCATGGATTGATTCACACCGGATGTCTCCTTTAAAGCTACATTTACTATAATTTCATACTGGGGCATACACTAGCATAGGTTTGTAATGGAAGTGTAAATGTACTGGATTCATGAGAATGTTTAGACTGTGTGTTTATGTGTCCATATCTATGAGAGGTTATAGCTGTGGTTTATAACTACTGTGTGTGTGTGTGTGTGTGTGTGTGTGTGTGTGTGTGTGTGTGTGAATGTGTGTGTGTGTGTGTGTGTGTGTGCAGGTGCAGCAACACTGGGTGACGTTCACAGAGCACATGGACAGCATGGTGGAGGAGGCTCTGCGTCTCAACATCAAGCGCTCTCTGCTGGAGCTCTCCAGAGCCATCAACGGAGACAGCAAGACCTCCCCCAACCCACTGTTCAGGGTGCAGGTGGTGCTGAGACACGGGGCCCCCGGCACCACAGAGCAGGTGCAGCACACACACACACACACACACACACACAGACACAGTGAGACACTCACACAGACACACACACATACATGCAGTGAGACACACACACACACACACACACTGAGACACACCTGCAGGCACACAAACACACGCGCATGCATAAATATCTGAGTGTGCACACACATACACACATGAACATATATAGACACACACATACACACAGAGAAATGCAGACTCATAGATTTATATGCATAGTTATCCTTCTGGAAACAAATGCCCATGGCTATACTTGAAAAGTATGCAGAAAAGTCTACACAGATGCACTCATGCACAGTTACACACACAAATTCATATTCATCCCTACGCACTGTTTATTTTCACCAAAGAAACCTGTGTGGTGCCGTAATCTTGCAGTAAGTGAAGCACACTCACCACCTGGATTCACACACGTAAATGCATACGCCCACCCACTCACACACACACACGCACACACACATATTTACACACAATGTCCCCGTAGACTTCTCTCTCCTCACACACGTAACACACGCACACACACACACACACACACACACACACGCATACACACAGCTCCTTTGTCTTGTGAAGGTGAGCCGTGTCAGCCATTTTCCTGGGCAGCAGCGGCAGCCTTCCCCCAGCGTTTGTAAAGGTCTGAGTCACATTCAGCCCCACATTCTGACAGGTCACGAGACCACGCTCCTTACAACTCACCCACCCTCCACTGCACACACACACACACACACACACACACGCCTCTCCCTGCTCCTCCTCCCATTGTCCTTATCTCACAAGCAGGGGCACAGAGTGAAGGGCCGCTTGTTTTCCATATGGAGACAGAGCCATACATCAGGACACACAAACAGGCTGAGCTGCCAGCTGGCCTTCTGTATAAATAAGTTAGCGTTAAATGTTACTTGTCCTGCTCTGTAATACAAGTACATCTCAGTTTGTTTCCTGAAGGTGTGTGTGTGTTTGTGTGTGTGTGTGTGTGTGTGTTTTGTTACTTTTAGAGACCTAAATTAAATGGAAGGCGTAATGCAAATAAGGTGGCAAAATGCTAATTTCATACAGTGACCAAGATCCTAAGCACAAACATGACATGTCACATGACCATTTCATTTAGGCACAAGACCTTTTTGCTTATTTCTTCTTGCCCGTCATTTAAATCGGCGCTCTCAGTGTCTTGACCCAAGGTACTAGTGCATTGTGAGGTTAAGTCGGTGCTCTCAGTGTCTTGGCCCAAGGTACTAGTGCATTGTGAGGTTAAGTCGGCGCTCTCAGTGTCTTGGCCCAAGGTACTAGTGCATTGTGAGGTTAAATCGGCGCTCTCAGTGTCTTGGCCCAAGGTACTAGTGCATTGTGAGGTTAAATCGGCGCCCTCAGTGTCTTGACCCAAGGTACTAGTGCATTGTGAGGTTGTGAGTGGCCTTTTGTTTTTCCCCTACTGATCTCCCCTGCAGTTGCACTTTACACCACCACGGTAAATTCACACCAATACATCTGGGTTTTGATTTGTTTACAAGTCAAAGAATAGGACCCAGCAATGGTCATTTTCAACATCTTATGTTGACTAAGAAAGTGATAAACACAATCTGATAAGGTTATAAGTTGATGATGTCAATAGAGTTCCGACCAACAAAACTGTTACTGTCATGTGCTGTTACTATTTACTGTTTAACTGTTATAAACAGTACACTATGCAAGAATATTAGGCTCGTTTACCGACCAGCGTTGTCACTTCCATGGTTACATGGAAAGGATGAAGGCTCTTTTGGTTCCCACTATGGTCTCCTGGTGAATTTGTCACGCTTCCAAGACATCATCTGCACCTCCCAGAATAACTCAAGCAAAAGAAGCTCATGTATGAGCCCTCTAGCTTCCCACCATGTAAGTCAACATTACTCTTCCAAAATGATCATTGCTGGATCATATTCTTTAGTTTGTAATCGGGGCTTTAAAAAAGACTAAGTTTGTGAACAAGCTATGATCAAACTGGTTTACCCACCTTCAGAAGCAATAAAGTGATCCATGACTGGACAAGGGCTTGTGTTCCATGCCACCTCTTCGTTGTAATATTAATTGGGCTAATTGCGTCAGTGCCCATGCTATAGGCTGTGGAAGTTTCCACCAGTAGTTGTAACTCAGAACTTTATAAATGAGACTTATCAAAGGTGCAGCGAAATGCAATTAATCACTTGGCTGGACGTTAGGATGGGGGCAGAAGGGGATAGTAACTATGCAAAGAGTTCAGAGACCCAGAGTTGGGGAAAAAAGATGAAAAGAAAAAAAAAAGTTGTTGGGAAAGTGAGTGAGAGAGAGAAACAGACAGAGAGAGCAAGCGGTGGTATGTGCTATGTGTGTGTGGGTGCTGAGAGTGTTTGCCCGTGTCTGACCTCGCTGTAGTGTATGTTTGTGTTTTAACCTGAGAGCGGGACTGGCCATTGCCACAGGCCACACACACAAACACACACACACACACATACACACACACACACACACACACACACACACACTCACGCGCGCCTCAGGGCAGGACAAACAGTTTGAGTGGGTCAATGGGGACTATTAGGTGGGTGGTTTTCTGGCTGTGTTTTTGTCTGATGTGGTGTATCAGTGATTATTTATCAGTGAAGTATTATTTTGGGTCCTTTTGCCTTTTTGAGTTGGTATGTTGGTATGACTGTATAATGATGACTTTGTATTCTGCTTGTCTATTTGATTTGATTATAGCATGTCTATGTAATTCTATACTGTATTTGTGTGTGTATAATAGAGCTCTATACATGTACTGTATGTGACACTGTATGTGTGTGTGCGTGTGTGTGTGTGTGTGTGTGTGTGTGTCCAGGTGGAGTTCTCCCCTACCCTGCAGAAGCTGGCTGAGTTGGTGAACAGCATCAGCCTTCAGCTCATCAGCACCATCTCAGTGTTCCAGCGCCTGCCAGACCTGCTCACACGCAGACGCTCCCAGAGGAAGCATGTGCACACCATCATTGGTACACTCACACACACACATCCCTTCTACTCTAACCCTCTCTGTTATTGCCTTTATAGTTGCTTTTGCATGCATTCACACACACACACACACACACACACACATACAGGTCCTTCTTTCTCTCGCTCTCATAAACTCTCACGTTTTGCGTTTTGTCTTTTGTTCTCTCCTGTCACTGAACCAGACATGATACAATTTAATTCAGTGCAGTTCAAATCAGTTCAGTTTGGTTCGGTTCAGTTCAGTTCAGTTTAGTTAAGCTCGTTTCAATTCAATTTGGCTAAAGGAGGTTAACTGATTATGATTCCCTGGCAATGCTAATAACACAATAGTCCTCGCTAAACATTCACACAAATTTTTTATTTATTTTTTTATTCTGCATTTGTTAGTCTTCATATAATCAAATCCTTTCATAGACATTGGCTTAATCTCCTTCTCTCCCTTGCTCTCTTCTTACTGACCATTAGCCATTCATTTATTTCACTCCTCCTCCAACGTGTTTTTTCTCTCCCTTCCCTCCCCTCCTCTCCCCCTGATCCCTAATCCATCTCGGAGTAGTGTGATAGGCAGCTGATTGTACAGGCCACGACCAGACCGTGTGGGAGAGATAGACACAGTCAGTGAGTGAGAGACGTGGAGAACGAGGGAGAGAGAGAAGGACAGAGAGGGAAAGAGAGCGAGCATGACAGGGACGGATAGGCAGTGACAGAGAGAGAGAGAGACAGAGAGAGAGAGAGAGGGAGTGAGAGGGAGTCGGACAGATAAAGAGAAAGCTAAGGAAACAGATAGAGAGAGAGGGGGAGTGAACAATAGGAAGACGGACAGATGAAGAGAAAGTCAAGGAAACAGATAGAGAAAGAAAGAGGGAGTGAGAGAGAGAGCGGGAGGTGGCTAAAAGATGTTGGCTGTAGGACTGACAGCTTGCCTGTTCTGAATCAGTGATGAGTGGTTGGAGGAGGCAGCTCAGGGCTATGCCTGCTGTTCTCCCAGAACTCTGCTCCATTCAGACACCTATAGCTGTATCCTCCGTCTGCCCTCTCCTTTGTGTGTGTGTGTGTGAGTGTGAGTGCATGTGTGTGTGTGCGCATGCGTGTGCACTTATGTATCCATGTGTGGTGGAATTACATTCAGACTGCAGTGAGTTTAGCATAAGACCATGGACACCTATGGCTACCTCTCTGCAGTCTGGATAAGCTCGTCTTATCTCTGGGCAGTGCCTCACATCATTTCACCCCCCCCATCTCTTTTTCCCTGTCTTGCTGTTTGTCCTCCTCTCTAACAATTCTCTTTCTTTCTCTCTCTCTCTCCCTCCCTCTCTCACACACCTTCACTTTCTTCTGTGCTCACTTCAATCTTTTCTTCTTTCTTGTCTTCTTCTTTAAACTGTTTTCCACCTCTTTCTCTTGCTCCGTCTCCTTTTTACTCTCTTCACGCCATCTCTCTCTCTCCCTTCTTTCTCTCTTTTCTGTGGACCTTACTGTTTTGCCCTTCAGAGCAGGACGAGGAGGTGTGTAAGATCCAGGCAGCGATCGCGGCAGGGATGACGGCCAACGCGGCTCACCTGCAGGCCTACCTGAAGACGTGGGACAAACACCGGGAGATCTGGGAGATCAACAAGGACCTCTTCATCCGCCGCTACCAGCGCCTTAACCCCCCTGTGTCCTCCTTCGATGCTGACATTGCCAGGTTACACCCCCACGCCCCAAATCCCACAGGCATATCTTTTAGCGCGCACACACACACACACACACACACACCCACACACACACGCTTACACACACACACACACACACACACACACACCCATGCACATACACACTTAATCCTCTGACAGACAGGGGACAAAATACACACATGCAGAAACATGCACACACACACACACACACACACACACACACACACACACACACATACCCATGTACATACACACTAAATCCTCTGACAGACGGGACAAAATACACACATGCAGAAACATGCATACACACACACACACACACACACACACGTACCCATGCACATACACACTAAATCCTCTGACAGACAGGGGAAAAAATACACACATGCAGAAACATGCGCACACACATGGATACATACACACGTGCATGCGCGCACACACACACACACACACACACGCACAGATGTAGCCACATTGAGATGTGCCACAAAAATGCTTGCACAGCATTAAGAATCCTGCACGTTGAAGGGTAAGCACACAAAAAATCATGTGTGCCTTCAGTGCACACGGCAGCTGTACCTAACTGTTTGCATCAGCAGTACACACACACTCATACACACATAGTCACACTCACATATGCCCTAGCAGTGACAAATAGACACAGGTATACACAGGTATACACCAGTACACTAACAAGCACAAACATGTATGCACACACACACACACACACACACAGGTTTTGGACAGATATTCATCAAAACATCTCTGCACACACATACACACACACTCCTGTAGAGCTGCGAGTGGAGTGTGGGCTGCTGACTGCTGGGATTGGTCCAGTCCTTAATTCCATGCTCTTCCAGAGTGGCCGTGCCACAGCCTGCACTGTGTCATTAGGCCTCTCGGCCTGACTGTCAGAGGCGGGTGGAGGAAAGTGCTGAACGCTGCAGCCAGAAAAGATTGCGACCAGGGCCCTCGTTCTCCAGCTTCAGCTAAAACATTGCAAAAGTGGACAGACCTCTCTGACCCCCCTCTCACTGAATGACCATTCTGCTGAGATCCATCAGAAAACAGAAAACAGTAATTCTCTCTCTCTCTCTGTCCCCTCTTTTCTCTTCCTTTCTTTCTTTCTTTCCTTCCTTCTTTCTTTCTTTCTTTCTTTCTCTCTTTGTTGTCGGGATAAAAAAGTGATGGGATCCAAAAGTTTGGCTAGTCCTTCCATGGCCCCTTCAGTGAGTTTGTGAGCTCACCTGGGATGCTCTGAAATTGCCAGCCGGCTCAGTTGGAGATCTGTTGATTTCCCTGGCAGCCAAGCTAGGTACCAAGATTGATGGGAGAGCCTAGAAGATACGGGTCACTGGATTGATTCCCCTTTGGGCTAGTGTGAAAAATGTGGCCTCCGGGAGTGGATGAACTACACTTTGTTCCCCCTCAACATCCATGCCTGAGATACTCTTGAGTAAGCCACCTTACCACCACTATGTTGGTGACCAGTGTTTATAAACTGAGAGCAGTTACATGTAGCTTGGAGGAGATCTTCTGTCATATCAGTTAAGGGCAACTGGTTCTTCATAAATAATGATAACACCAACCCTCAGAAGATCTTTTGAGAATCTTGCTAAAGACTGAGTTTTGCTTTCTTTGGTTTGTACTGTATGTTTGACACACTATACAGTTAGGGACCATAAGCTGAATTGGTTAAAGATGGATGAAACAATTAAAGGTGGTTAAAGGTGGTTAAAGACTATTTCCAAAAGATAGCCTAGCCTTGAACGTGTCTCAGTGGTGTTGGAAGCGATTGTGCGAATGCCTACGTTTGCGCTTCTATTTTACAATGGACGCTTTTGTACAAAGACGCTCACATAATGTTTAATCCACATACTGTAGCTTTTTTATACAGATGCACACCCAGGCTTTGTTTGTTCCCAGCTGATGGAGTTCCGGCTGTATATCTTTTTTATTTCCGTTAATTGTCTGAATGCATTGTACTAAGAGTAAATCTAGTCGATCGTAAGGAGTTGTGTTTTGGACCCTTGTGAAGCTCAGGATTGATTTCTTTAGAAGTTTATGCACATACTTACTGATGCTGCATGTGCTTCACTTAAAACTGTCACTTCAGATAGAAGTGCCTACAGTAGGAATGAATTCAAATGTAAATTACTTATCATTTGAAAACGCATTAGCGTT
>PYXC01000365.1:1042500-1050000 GCA_015244755.2 Tenualosa ilisha
AGACGGTGAGAATATTTCAGCACCTCCCACATCTCTAGAGAAGATGTATTCTGTGATGTTGACCATGGGGGTGGTGTTTTGCGTTGGGGAGATGGTGTTTTGTGTGCATCTGTGTGTGTGTATGTGTGCGTGTGTGTGTGTGTGTGTGTGTGCGTGTGTGTGTGTGGGCACGTACTTGCATATTTTTTATATGGATATGCATGTGGGTCTCTGTGCATGTGCCTGTGTTTGTGTGTGTCTGTGTATGTCTGTGTGTGTGTGTGTGTGTGTGTGTGTGTATGAAAGGGAGCTTTAGACCCAGTAGGTGTGCAGATGAATGTGTTGCGGTCTTCTAAGCGGTGGGAGATGGCATCAGTGAGTTGGCACCTGCAGGGCATGTGATTTCTCTGGCTTGTTTTCTCACACACACACCGCCAGATTGGCCACAGTCTGCAGCAGGCTGGGTTCTACAGATACAGGACCCTCTCTCTCTCTCTCTCTCTCTCTCTCTCTCTCTCTCTATGTCTCTCTCACACACTGTTTCTTGCTCTTCTCCTTGTCCTTTTCTTTGTTTCTTGAATATTTCAATGTTTGTGTTTGTATGTTGTTTTTTTATTTTATTTTTCTCATTTTCTTGACCCCCCTCCTCTCTCAGTCTTCTCCTGCATACCCACACACTTCGTAGTCACACCCTGCTGCTTTTATCTGTCTGTGTGTGTGTGTGTGTGTGTGTGTGTGTGTGTGTGTGCACGCACGCACGTGTACCCTCGCATTTTGTTTCATTTCTCTCTCTCTCTGTCTCTCTCTCACCCTCCTCTGTGTCTGCAGTCGCTGGAGAGCATCACCAAGACATGGGAGGAGGTCTGCTGGACATTGCGCCGTACAAAGACAAGGGTCACCACAGACTGAGGTAAAGGTCAGGGTTCAAAGTTCGGGGGGTTCAAGAGGTCAGCGACACTCAGGTGTTCAATAAGCAGGGCTCAGAAGCTGTAATGAGGGGATATCCAGGCTGCAGAAGCCCATTAACACACTTCATCCCTCAAGTGAGGAGAGCAGAGTCTGAAAGAAGGAGAGGACATCCATCACTGGCTATTGGCTCTCTTGGACTGGAAAGCCATTGGCTGTGCTTTGGAAAGTAGGGAAGGGAATCTGGATCCAACAAGAATGAACTTCATTCTTATGTGTTACTTGAAGAACAGAGTAAACTGTACTGGGTACCTGCGGTGTCTTAAAAACTTGAAAAAGTCTTGAATTTCATGTTTGGAAATCAAGGCCTTGAGAAAGTCTTGAATTCATATGCGAATTCTTAAATTTATGTCAGAGGTCTTATATTTTTTTCGTGCAATCCACAACAATTAAAATATTCTGTATCATTTTAAATAATATGTTTTGTGTCTGTAACATCACGTCCCACGGTCAAGTTTAAAGACGAAACAACATTTTCTAAGCATGAGGGCGGTGCTGTATGTGTGTGTATTTGTAGCGGCTGGACAGAATACACACAACAAGACATAACAGTGATACAAGAAAGTCTAGGGTTGATGTTTGCTGGGAATTGAGTCGAGTCCGGAGGAATGTGTGTCATGATGGTGACGATTGCTGCAGTAGGCTAATACCCGTATTGTCAAGGGTAACATGCTATCAAACACAAATCTCAAAGTAAAAGCACATGCGGCACCCAAAATAGCTCAGCCAAGTTGTCTGTATTTCAAGCTGCTGTTATTGTTTCAGCTAACACGGCTAACATTTTTCTGTGAATGAATGAGACCCATAATGCCATTCCACTGACAAATTGTGCACAAAACAATGATGGCCTACACTGTTAAGCCCTACTTGCAACTTAACATAATTATAGGGGTAAAAACATTCTCTAACTTGTATGTGCCCGTATAGGCCTGCTGCTCGAAAGTACGTGAACCTCTGGCAATTAGTTAGTGGAATTCAGGATTTAAGTTTGATCTGAGAAGTTTAACATGGTAAAATTTCTTTTAAATTACACTGAAAAGTGCTTTAGAAGTCTTACACAACAGGCACCCTGTTAGAGACTGCAGTTAAAGCAGAGCTTTTAATGGAGAAGTCCTGTGTGAATCAATCTATAGCCCTTGTCTTCAAGGTCACTGAGTGCTGTCTGCAGGGAAGAGAACCACCAAATTTGATATATTTTAGATTGAATAGTGAACCAGCAGCTAATGCCAACTGAATGGGCCATAGGAAATGAAACTGAAAATGAGTTCCTAGGTCCCATTCAGTCAGTGTTTGCTGCCGATTCGCTATTCAGTAAATGTGGCATCAAATTTGCAAGTTCCCTTTCCTACAGACAACACTTAGTGACCTCAAACAACAAGGCTATGGATTGATTTACACCTGATTTCTCCTTTATGGCTGTATGCATTTTGTGTGGTGCATGCACACCCATGGCTTCATGCCTGCAGTCAAACCACAACCGTGGGTACACAATGGTTTATCTGGAAGTGTTGAAGTCTGAAATTTAAGTTGAAAAATTCTGGGGGTACCCTGCTCTAAATCCTCTTTTGACTAAACCGGCACCACAATGGCACGTTCAGTACCTAGTGCGTGCATGTGTGTGTGTGTGTGTGTGTGTGTGTGTGTGTGTGTGTGTGTGTGTGTGTGTGTGTGTGTGTGTGTGTGTTTGTGTGTGTGCGTGTGAGTGTGCTCGTTTGGGCTTGTTGGAGTTGGGTCTCAGATTTTGCCCATGACGTACACCATAAAACTGTCAAAGAATTCAGCATTGATTAGACTTGAACCTTTTTTATTTCTCTCAAATAGTGGGAACTATTTAAAGAACCTTGTATCTGCACTAACGTAGAGGGTCTTAGATCAGTGGGTATGGCGTGGCGCCCTGCTTGAGCAAGCCCTGCTGGGTCGGATGGGGCTCATCCGGGGACGGCTGCTCTGTCACACCCGGCGTGATGTCTCTATCCGGGAGGGGATTATGGATGGCGACCCCGTGGAAAAGTGCCGTGTGCCTGCTGCGCGTCAGACCCTGGCTGCTTCTGTCGTGGTACATTTCAGATGAAGCACTCCCACAGTCACCAGCCATGGAAATGTCACATCACATACCCACACGGAAAGAGCTCCTCCACAGAGACTTGATGTTGTTTTTTGAACCACTTTACTCTGGCTATTGTGCTCATTTCCTGTCACTGTCTTTTCTATCTCTACTCCATTTTATTTTTTCTTCTCAAATTTATTGTATTCTGCTCTTTTTCTGTTTTTCTCTTTTCCTTTTCTTTTTCCTTTCTTTCTGTGTTTGAACTGTTTTCCCTTCTGAGGTGAAAGAGCTTTATGTATGTCTGACCTGTAAGACACCAAGTGGTCACTGAGCGTCTCTTGGTTCCCCACCATCAGGCACACTGGGCCTGATAGCAAGGGCTTACTCAGGGCTAGAGGAAATATTGAGGCCAGACTGCCCCCATATGAGTGAGCATCCTCTGTTGGTTATGCTAGTCACGCACATTCACATGCAGTGACTCATGTACACACATCCACTCACTCACAGTCTCTCCCTCACACACACATATACAGTATACTCACTATATACCCATATAGAAACCAATACACACACACACACACACACACACACACACACACACACACATTTATGTACACTACACACCCATGCTGTGCAGGGCTGTGGTCACATAGTGCCTTCTGTCAAAAGCTCGTTAAATAGCCATTGCCCTCAAGTAACAGATTTTCTCCCATAATTGGAAAGTTGTCCTAATTGACTTTGCTCTAATTGATGTATTGGGTTAGTTTTTACCTCAGCTCCCCATCCCTCCCTCCCCCATTCTAATTGAACCATAACTTTCATGTGTTCCTGGTCAACAGTTAATTGGTGATTTGGCAATGCGGTATGAGGACAGTATGAATGTGTGTGGATAAGTAAGTGTGTGTGTGTGTGTGTGTGTGTGTGTGTGTGTGTGTGTGTGTGCGTGTGTGTGTGTGCGTGCATGCGTGCAGGCAGGGCTTGTTCGAAGGCTGGAAATATATGCAGGGCTCCCTGTGATGGAATTGGAGGCTCCGGGGCAGCCGTGCGCTTCGTGTGAGAGGTGTATTAATTCATGTGGCATTATGATATTACTCTGTGCGGCAGCCACGCATTAAGTCATGCTCTCTGGCTCCAGGGCACAGGAGAACAGAGGGAGGGAGGAGAAAGAGAGAGAGAGAGAGAGAGAGAGAGAGAGAGAGAGAGAGAGAGAGAGAGAATCAGCACCTCAGACAACACATGATGTAGGCCTTTCTCTGCTCCCATAGCTATAGCTGTGTAACCATGCATGGCACACAGAGCAACTCCACTGCCAGTCCTTTGTTTCTTCACATCTGTATGATCTGTCTCCTCAGGATCAGGATCCTCTGTGGGCATGGCAGGGCACCTTCACAAGGGCCATGTGGACAAGTGTAGAGCTGTTACTTAAACAGTGTTGGAGAACTGAGTTTTTCAGTCACTGGGAGAAAAGGACAAGAGTCCATCCTGTGTTGAGAGGAGCTCTTGTGAACTCGAGACCATATTTAAATGAGACAACCCAGTCGCCTGTATTGCAGTGCATTTTTCCTCTCGCTGTAGCAGATGATTGAATCTACAGGACTTTGCAGTACTTGGCAAAAGCTTCATAATCAGAATGTTCTTTCCTCTCCACGTGACCTTGGCCGTTGCTATCGGGTTGTATCGGGTCGCTGCCGGCTCAGTGTAGATTTATGGTTCTGCATGACTCCATAGCTATGCTGTTACCTCTGCGCCATCGTGGATGTTTCTCAGTTTCAGTATATCTCGTGTGTGTGGGAAGCACACCAGTGAAACCTTATGTGGAATGACACACTCTTGACGTGTTTAAATGTCAATGTCATGTAAATATATGTGTGTATGTATTTACAGTATATATCTATATATATTTTGTTTACTATTTCCATTGTAGATTTTGTGAAAGTCAAGTTGAGAAAACAGACAGCATATTTCATCAACCATCATTAGTATAACCAAAACAAAATACAAAGTTAATGTTATTTGTGTGATTTCTACCAGACAGTTTATGTTACGTTGGCAGACAAAGTTCTCTCTGCTGCCCCTGAAGTACTGCTTGCTTGGGAAATGCTGATTTCAAAGTTTGCTGAGAAATAGATGCTGTACAATCTGAAAATCTCATCATTGTAATCGAAACTCTGTCTGAAGCGATTTGGAAAACCTCTGTCAATGACCTGCTCTCTTGCTTAGTACTTACACAGTAGATTGCAGAAGTACACAAGCTAGAATGAGTTTACTAATCACAGTCCTTCTGGTCTGCGTCACATCAACGCAAAGTCAGAATTTTGAGTTGTGCATGTTAGGGCGACGGCCAAGATCTTGGGGGCGGGCACAAGTCGCCGCAGAGGCTTGATTTGATAAATTTGGCATCAATCAATTAGGCCTAAGTCACTGAAAGGCAGCAGAATGAGAGAGTGAGTGAGAGAGAGAGAGAGAGAGAAAGAGAGAGAGTTATACAAGGAGAAAGGAACAAGAGTCTATTTTGTGTAAAGTGGAGCTCTTGTGAACTGGAGATCACTCTCAGAATGTCTCTTTCTAGAGGTGACACGATAGGCCACGTTACATTCATCTCTGAGTTTAGCAGATGATTTAATCCACAGGAGTGTGCAGCGCTCAGTGAGCGCCACATTTTCAGAATGTTTTCTCCTCTCCTTGACAAACAAACTTATGACCTTGGCGGTTGCCAGCATCTGCTCTCCGCCAACAAATCCAGTAGAAGGCAGCTCATCCACAGATATTACTGCCATTCATCTCCTCAACTGGAGCCTGTCTGTCGCTTAGAGCTCATAATTACAGAAGAAGAGCGAGACGGAGAAAAAAGAGAGAAAGAAACAGTGGCAGAAGGAGTGTCTTTGTTCTGTTCACACAGTGGCAAGGTGGTTTAGTGGAATCATTTAGACAAAGACTTCCGTTCGTTGAGGTTAGAAGTCCCCCTCACCCAATCCCCCACCACCAACACAAATGGCTTAAGGGCCCAGTTCTCTCTTGCCGGAAGCACTTTATGTGTGTGTGTGTGTGTGTGTGTGTGTGTGTGTGTGTGTGTGTGTATGTGTTTGTAAAAGAGAGAAAAGAGATGTGTTTGATTTTGCGCGCACTTGTTTGTGTATGTGTGTGTGTGTGTTTCACAGTGTGGGAAGGGAGGGATTGTCGTAACAGGAGAGATTTGAGATGACAGCACAGTGAAGGTTATGCAGAAGAGAGGGAGATTTTCACATCCATTTGTGTATGTGTGTTTGCATAATGAATTGCTTTTGTCTACAATAGTTTGTGTTTTTATTCCTTTTGAATATGTATATTTGTGTGTGTGTGTATGTGTGTGTGTTGTGACAATGTACATTAGCACTGAAAGGTGCTGTTGGTCGCAGACTTCCGTTAGCATTGGGGAGAACTTTCGAATCCGAAAATTTAGTTTGCACCGCACACCGAGGGCACACTGCAGGCAGCGAACATTTCATAGTAGCCTGTGGATTCACCAAAGGATTTTATCGAACGACTCAAAATAGACTTGAATCGTTTTGAAAACGACGGAAGGGAATGCTGGAAGCGCGGTGCTCCGCACTTTGTCGGTGCCGGAGTGTGTGTGTGTGTGTGTTTCTGGTGAGCTGGTGTAAGGAGGCCTTGAGACAGTGCTGCTTCAGACGCAGAGGCAGAGAATGGCAGAGAGTATGGGAGAATGAGGGGTGGAGAATGAATTGAGAATATAGAGCATTGATCTGTTGTAAGCTTGCCTGTTTTCAATGTCTCTGCTTCCCTTTATCTGTTAGAACAAGGTCTGTCTTTGTGATGCTGTACATTTTGTAGTGAAGAACCGTATGGGATTCATAGTAATTTGATATGTCTGTTTTAACGTTAGGTTTGTACTTTCACATACAGTGGTGTAATATGAGCCATTTAAGCCCATTAAGTACACCAGCTCAAATGACTTTGCCAGGCACATTTAGTCAACATAAGCCATACCCTATCTGACTGACTAGCTAAAGGCTAGTGCTTCATGGTCATCCGGACCCAACTCAGCATGCCGTGCTTTAGTTAATATTTAGTGATGGAGCCGGATACCTGCAGTCACTGCCTGCTGCTATATTTGATACAGTACTGTATGCCCATATGACTGTGGCTGTGTTGCACAGGATAGAGAGAGAGAGAGAGAGAGAGAGAGGGAGAGAGAGAAAGTGAGTGTGTGAGAGAGCGAGAGACAGAGAGAATGAGGGAAGGGTCATAGAGAGAGCCCCAAAAGGTCTATCTCCTGTCAATCTCCTCTGCTATTTATAGGCAGTCAGGTTGCTGTTCCCGTGTGTAAAGCTGGAGGATGCTTGTGGGGATTTTTCTCCCTCTCCCTCTCTCCTCTCTCTCACCTATCCTGCACTTCCTGCTTAACATATAGAATCCTTATCAGACTACTAGGCTTCTGTCAGGTGTCTCTTGCTGTTTCTCTCTCTCTCTCTCTCTCTCTTCTCTCTCCCCCCTTCTCTGTTTCCCCC
>PYXC01000365.1:1055000-1090000 GCA_015244755.2 Tenualosa ilisha
GCTCTATCCCTCCCTCCCTCTCTCCCTCCTTCTCTCTCTCCCTCCCTCGCTCCCTCCCTGTCTTCTCCCACTCCTAGGCTGGCAGTTGAAGGTGGTTATGGGTGGGCATCTTGTCCCTGAGTGCCTTTGAGGCTGCAGATCATTTGAAAACATAAAGCAGTGTTATTTTTTTATTTCATATTTTTTTTCACTGATGTTCCCTATTGCTCTTTTTTACCTGGGTGGGAGAATGGAAAGAATTCTACTCCTTCTCTCTTACCCTATGCATCTCTCTCTTTCTCTTTCTCTCGCTCTCTCTCTCTCTCTCTTTCTCTGCCTCTCTTTCTCTCTCCCCCTCTCTGTCCTTGTCCTTGAGAACCCAAATTGACATTGGTATCCTGGTGGCGAGTGTGTGCAGATCACAGCAGTGTGTGTGTGTGTGTGTGTGTGTGTGTGTGCGTGATCTCAGCATCACACAGGGACTCCAATTAGAGCAGGCCCAGGAATGGCACAACTGTGCACAAGGGAAGAGGGGAAAGAGGATGAAAGACAGGTTGCCTGTCCCTCCACACACCTGCTGCTGAGGCCTCATTTGGTGTGATATGTGTGTGTGTGTGTGTATTTGTGTGTGTGTGTGTGTGTGTACGCATGTGCGTGTGTGTGTGTGCACGGGCATACGTCAGGTGTCATCAGCCGCGCCGCGCCTCTGCGGAAAAGTCTGCCTCTGCCGTTGGCATGGCGACAGTTGCAGCACTGGGAAACGGAGCCGGGCTGCCATGGTAACAGAGCACGCTAAAGCGCGATGGGGAGGTGGGGCTTTAGCTCTCAGTTCCCCCCAGTAACCCTTCCTGTTGTCCAATTGTGTGTGTATGCCTTTGTGTGAGCTGTGTGTGTGTGTGTGTGTGTGTGTGTGTTTGTGGTCAGGTTAAGGACATGGTGTTCTCTCGTTCTTTCTATGGCTGTAGTGCACAATCCTGCTGTTTAGAGGCTGATGGAAAACTATAGCGTATGGAATACTACCCCCCCACCCAACTGCGTTCTCCCTCTCAGCCTTGACTTGAAAAGTGCAATTTGTCGCGAGCAGAAGGCGCGATTGTGTTGTAGGTGCTTTCTGTCCGCTCTAGACTACCTGGCGCTGGTGATGTCAGTTGTTTTGTTCATTCGCCGAGACACTGACGATCACGGCCGTGTTTGTTCTGGCCTGTGCGATTTGGAATCCATATTGGGCGCAGGCTCAGGCGAGTGGACGACGGCGCCGCTTTTGCACGTCTTGCATTTCCAAAGCAGTGACTCGAGCTCCAGCCATGGCACGCGCCCTTTCCACAGAAGATAAAAAGCAACGCTGCAGTTTGCAGTGGGATGCGCCTTTCTACTGTATGTCTCTGTGTGTATGTACGCAGGTTTGTGTTGTGTGTCGGTTGAGTGCTGTGTGTGTGTGTCGGCATGTGCGTATGTCAGGAGGCTAGCCGTACATGACTGTGTACTGTATGTCTGTGTGTACCTGTACAGTATTGATGTGTGTGTGTGTGTGTGTGTGTTTGTGTGTGTGTGCATCAGGAGCACAGAGGAGGTCTTCCAGGCTCTGGAGGATAACCAGGTGACCCTGTCCACCATGAAGGCATCTCGTTTTGTGCGCGCCTTTGAGAAGGAGGTGGACTACTGGGAGAGGAGCCTCTCCTTGGTCCTGGAGGTCATTGAGATGATCCTCACCGTGCAGAGGCAATGGATGTACCTGGAGGTGCTTACACACACACACACACACACACACACTATTACTTTCTCAATTATTTTGATCCCTTTAAAGGGAAGACAAGCGACCAAAACAACAATGCTTTGAAAGTGAGAGAAAGTGAGAGACAAAGCACCACAAATGTCATCCCCGGAGCAGACTTCTATCACTAGGCCCGTATGCAGAGAGCAGACTTCTAGTAATAGGCCCTGTGTGTGAGGAGCAGACTTCTAGTAATAGGCCCTGTGTGTGAGGAGCAGACTTCTAGTAATAGGCCCTGTGTGTGAGGAGCAGACTTCTAGTAATAGGTCCTGTGTGTGAGGAGCAGACTTCTAGTAATAGGCCCTGTGTGTGAGGAGCAGACTTCTAGTAATAGGCCCTGTGTGTGAGGAGCAGACTTCTAGTAATAGGCCCTGTGTGTGAGGAGCAGACTTCTAGTAATAGGCCCTGTGTGTGAGGAGCAGACTTCTAGTAATAGGCCCTGTGTGTGAGGAGCAGACTTCTATCACTAGGCCCGTATGCGGGGAGCAGACTTCTAGTAACAGGCCCCGTGTGTGGGAAGCAGACTTGTGTTGCATATTCTCTTGTAATGAATCTGATTGTTAAGATCACCTGTGGTTGATTGTGCGGCACCTTGGCCTGATTTTGTTGTTTGATAAATAGCTGCCTCCTTACCGGGCCAGTCGCCCTCACAGACCATAGCAGCCTCCTGCTCTTCAGGGTCGGGCTAAGCCAGGCCGTGTGTGCTGTGTGTGTGTGTGTTTGTTTGTGTGTGTGTGTGTGTTTGTAAGGGGAAGGGGAAAAAAAGGTAAACAAATGTTTTGGAAGCAACAAACGCTTGAACTCGAGCATGCAAACACATCTGTCGCCCTTCGGTTTCCTGATGAGGGGAGTAAACAACCGGGGCAGTCTGCAGTGTCTCAGAGAGCCTCTGATCTAAGATTGGGCTTTATACTATACACACATATGCTCACCCCCCACCACACACACACACACACACACACACACACACACACACACACACACACACATGCATACACATACAATCACATTTATGTGTTGATGAATCGGTGTATGATATGACCGATATGATAGGACGACACAAATGCACACACACACACACACACACACACACACACACTGCTTGAGGACATGCTCACACACATACATGGATGCATATTCATCAACTCATACACACAGATGTCTAACTAATGGAACACATTTGCATATGTGGATGTACAATATGCATTCTGACACAAAAGATTGTCAACACAAACAAACACAGACACACACACACACACACACACACACATATACAAGCTCTCCCAGGCAGGCATGCTCACTGGTCTAAACACAGTCACACCTGTTGAGGGTTTGGAAACACAGGTTGGCTCTCTCTTTGTCTCATTGTCTCATTGTCCGGCATCTCTGGCTCTCCACCACCCTACCCTCTCACCCCACTCATCTACCCACCCAGAACATTTTCCTTGGGGAAGACATCCGCAAGCAGCTCCCTAAGGAGTCTGCCGAGTTCGACGACATCAACTCCAGCTGGAAGGTCATCATGGACCGACTGCACAAGGACCACAACGCCCTGAGAGGCACTCACCATCCAGGTACTGTGTGTGTGTGACACTCACCATCCAGGTACTGTGTGTGTGTGACACTCACCATCCAGGTACTGTGTGTGTGTGTGACACTCACCATCCAGGTACTGTGTGTGTGTGTGACACTCACCATCCAGGTACTGTGTGTGTGTGTGTGACACTCACCATCCAGGTACTGTGTGTGTGTGACACTCACCATCCAGGTACTGTGTGTGTGTGACACTCACCATCCAGGTACTCTGTGTGTGTGACACTCACCATCCAGGTACTGTGTGTGTGTGACACTCACCATCCAGGTACTGTGTGTATGTGACACTCACCATCCAGGTACTGTGTGTGAGACACTCACCATCCAGGTACTGTGTGTGTGCTGCACTCCAGGCGTACGCAGACACGTGTACGCCGGATTAGGGCTGTCGAGAACCCAGAGAAAATTACAAAAGAAAGAAAAAAAGAAAAAAAAAACGAGGATGAGCATTCTTTCCATCTCTCTCTCTCTCTCTCTCTCTCTCTCTCTCTCTCTCTGTGTGTGTCTGCTCTCAATTATACCTGCCTAGTGTGGAGAAGCGGCTTTTTGTAGCGTCCTTTTCTAAACACTTACCTAAAGGAGGGCTGAGGCCGAGAGAGGGATCAGAGGAGATTAAAGCAGCACGAGTAAAACACTCGGCCCTCATGAGACCACGGTGAGGTGAGGAGAGGAGAGGAGAGGGACGAGTAAAAGAGAGGTTGAAACAAGTGCCCTATCAGATGAAGGAGAATGAGGGCGGACAAGCAAATCCCTCTCCTATCCGCCTTGTTCTTTTTTTTCTGTCGTTCTAAGCTACGAGTAGGGATGAGCAGGCCAAGGCTAAAAGAACATCATAAGAGAATGGGAGGGAATGTGGAAAATGGGATGTTGTTTATGAGACGATGTATAAACAGGGTAGAGGAAGACATGAGCCAGTCACAAACCATATTGGACAAATAAACCCCACCCTAAGTGAGTCACACTCTGCATTGACTCAGTGTCATTATCTCAGTGTCCAGGCTTAGCCAGGACACGACAAGAGAGACAGCATATAGTCATCGTCATGATGCGGAAAAAGAAGTTATAAATGTGTCAACTCCTTTTAGTATCGGTCTGAATGAATGGTCTATCCAGTTAAAAGACTGATGAATTAGATGATTTAATACAGTCATGAAGAAATATTGGTCTTTCAACAAGGTCTTAACCACTGTATTGACACTGATGAAAGATCAGTCCTTCCTTGAAGGGCAGGCTTTTAAGCCGCTGTCAGACTAGCAGTGGTGTAGGAGAACCAGTGACTGGTAATGAAACTTGCGAGAGGAGACAAAATAACATTGAGAGATGTTGGCCAACAAAGTCAAACCAGTATGAACCTGCTCTGTTGTATTATGGTATTTGGTTAAAAAAAAGGAAAGAAAAACATCCAAAATGGCCTTGAAGCAACAACAGAACATTTAGATAGAAACATGTTGGCATATTGGCATATATGCCAGTCCAGACACTTTGCACAAAGTGAAACGATGCTAAATCATTTGGTGCACCAGGTTAGGCTAAGGGACCCCTCATGGAGCAGATGCTGATCTCTAGTATTATTCTCCACATAAGACAAGTTTCTATTTTTAGCAAACTTTTTCACAAACCCCCTGACAACGTGCTACAGACCCCTAGGGGTCCCCAGACCCCTCTTTGGGGACCAATGCTCTAATCCAAAAGTATTCCATGAGATAGCATATAGTGGTCTGTGTTGTGGTACTTTTGTCCGATCTCAGACTCAAGACCGGTCTCAAGACCATTTTTGCTTACTTGATCATATCATGGAATTGAAAGTAAAAAGTCTCGGACTTCAATCGGTCTGGGCCTACAGAGAGAGGAGACGGGCTCGTTCATTTAAAAACGAGAACCGAATACCTTTTTTTCCCCCAACATGCGTATAGTTTTAAATGTACAAATAAAAAAGCGTTAGAATATCCACAAAGAAGTTAAAGTTTATGGAACTGTAGGCTGAACTATTGAATATTAACTTGGTGGATATTAAATCTAACAAGATCATGGTCATAAAAAATGACTTTTATGGTTTTGGTCTCTGGTCTCCGGTCTTCACTCCTGAAAGACTCAGCCTTGCCTTGGTCTGGACATATGCCTTCTCGTGCCCATCTCATCTTTCCTTTTTTTTCTACGTCTTTCTCTTTACGGCCTTGTTCTCTTCCCTTCTTCTCCTGACGTCCACAGGCCTCCCTGAGAAACTGTCGGAGATGAACAGCAAGCTGGAGGAGATCCAGAAGTCCCTGGACATGTACCTGGAGACCAAGCGGCAGATCTTCCCCCGATTCTACTTCCTGTCCAACGACGACCTGCTGGAGATCCTGGGCCAGTCGCGCAACCCTGAGGCAGTGCAGCCGCATCTCAAGAAGTGCTTCGACAACATCAAGAGTCTGCGCATTGGCAGGGTACACATGCACACACACAAACACACACACACACATACACACGCGTAGACATTTGTGTATCGATCCAGTATACAGCAATATCTGATTGATCTAGCTGATTGATCTAATCTTATTGAGCGACATGGTGAAAGTGAGTGAAGGGTTTCTAGTGTTCTATTATTTTGGTGTTGTTGTTTGAGTTTGTTTGTGTTGTTGTTTAACTCTGTTTATGACGATGCGTGTGTTAATGCTCAGGCTGGCCTTAGCAGTAATAAGTCCGAGGCCATGGGCATGTTCTCAGCTGATGGGGAGTACGTGGAGTTCACTCACCCTGTGCTCCTAGAAGGACCTGTAGAGGTGAGCTTACGCTCATCACACACTCACACAACCACACACACACACACACACACACACACACACAGTTCATCTGTACTACAGTACACATGATGTGATTGTTATGTATCTGGTGTGTGTGTGTGTGTGTGTGTGTGCGTGTGTTTGTGTGTGTGGTTGCTTTTTTTCCCAGGCATGGCTTTGTGATGTGGAGCGCACCATGCGCTGGTCCCTGAAGGACTCCCTGAAGAACTGCCGCATGGCACTCATTAAGATGACAGGAAAAAGGGACAGATGGGTCAAAGACTGGCCTGGGCAGGTGTGTGTTCAGTTTGTGTGTATGTATGTGTATGTGTGTGTGTGTGTGTGTCTGTGTGTGTGTGTGTGAGTGTGTGTTCAGTGTGTGTGTGTGTGTTAAGTATGTGCGTGTGTGTGTGTGAGGTAGAGAGAGAGAGAGAGAGAGGGAGAGTGAGAGTGATTGGCCATAGATTACCCCTGTGTTCCCTGTCTACTCCTCAGTTGCCTGGACTGGCTAAGGATAGAAAAGTCAATAAAACAAAACAAAATTTGACCATATTTCTTCTTGAAGCCCCGAGGTGCACAGAAACTCAAACACCCAATGTTACCTGTCCATTAACCTTTTTCTCTAACTTTCAATGTTTTTGCTAACATTCATGGCTAAGTCAGGTTGTCTGACATTGGAAACTATTGAATTTTATATGGGTTCAAAGATTTCATGAGATCAGTCAGACAGTTCTAGCTTTAGGCACTGCATTATGGAGGATAGTTGAGGAGTTCTTCACCATTTCAGTTGTACTCCCTCAGTTCTAAATGTTCTGTGATTACTGGCCAAGACAGGGCTTCAACTATCTCTGTTGATATCTAAATCACTTTTTGACTTATTGAACAAGGGTTCTCACAGGTCATAGATTTTCTAGAATATCATGAAATTTTTACTGGGCCAGATTTTTGTCCCTCATATCTCTAGGCCATGGAAATTCAACTACCTAGTCTGTGAAAGCCAAGAAAAAAAGTCACATCTTTACCATTTGACTTAGATATCTCCCTGTCCTCTCCTGCCCCTAGATGATCATCACTGCCAGTCAGATCCAGTGGACCACAGACGTCACCAAGTCCCTCCTGACCAGCAAAGAGAGAGGAGACAAATCTGCCCTCAAGTCCATGAAGAAGAAACAGGTGAGGAGAACAACCCAGCAGCTACAAGAAGACATACCTAACAAATACACACACACACATACACACAAAAATGCACACAAATACCCACCTGTTTTCATATCTGTTTGGGATCTCTCCTAAATGCTCTTATCTTTTAAGAGAGCATGGATATCATGTAACATACATACATTTAGCTAGAATGAGTAACATTGTAAATTAAATAAGATATATGAATATGCATTCACCGGCTTGGTTAGAAATGATCATGAACTGAAATAGTAACTGTCTCTGTCTCTGTCCATAACCCAAAACATCTGAATGGTAGTCTACTTACTAAGTACCTACTGTAAAATATATTTGTTACAGTTATACCTTGAGCTCAGAGTTTGACAGACAGGGTATCTAAGGTGGGGATTCAGGTGCAAACTGGGGCAGAGGTGGGATTGTTGGGATCAAACAAGTTGTAGCCTGTACTGGGGTTCTGCACTCAGATAGGCAGTATTAGCTGTCCTGGGCAGCTAACAGTGCCAATCAGGCGTCAGTGTTGGGTTGCTGCACGCGTGCATTCAATCACTAGCATTAGCATAAAGGCTCCGCGGGGCTCTCAGTCCGCTGCTAAGGCTTCTATTCAGCAGAAACACGCAGCTATGCCACTGAGGCATGCTGGGATGCTGGAGTCTGTCAGGCTGCTTGATTAAATTCTTAAGTGAGCTATGTGTGTGTGTGTGTGTGTGTGTGTGTGTGTGGCTTAGCCCTGTAGACACTCTTATTTTATGCCACCGTCAGACACACACATCGGTGTGCTGGGGCCGCAGGTCGTCCGCAATTTGATTTCAATTCAGCCCTTTCACAGGAAGTCAATGGCAATTTGCCTTATTCATTCAGAAGTCAGCATTAAAAATGACAGGTCATTGTTCAGGAACCGGGAAGGGATCATAATGTGAATTGAACTGTGGTGGAGTGTGTGTGTGTGTGTGTGTGTGTGTGTGTGTGTCTGTGTGTGTGTGCTTGTTCGTGTATGTGTATGTGTTAATATGTATGTTTTTTTGGTCTGATCAATGACAGGATGTGTGTCTAGATTTTAGCAAGGTGTGTTTGTATTTGCAAGGTTTGTTGGGTTTGTCTACATATGTTTTCTGTGCTGTCAATTTATTTGCGTATGTGGTGTGGATGTGTATGTGTGTTTGGTGTGTGTGTGTGTGTGTGTGTGTGTGTGATCTATAAACCTCCACACATTCCTCAGGTGTCCATGCTGAATCGATACTCGGAGGCGATCCGGGGCAACCTCTCCAACATCATGCGTCTGAAAATTGTCGCCCTGGTGACGGTGGAGGTGCATGCGCGTGACGTCATCGACAAACTGGCCAAGTCGGGCTGCTGCGACATCAACACCTTCGACTGGCTCTGCCAGCTCCGCCTCTACTGGGACAAGGTGAGGCGAGAGGTGGAGGAGAAGAGGTAGAGGGAGAGAAAAAAGAAAAGAACAGAAACAAAGTAGAGAGAGAGAGAAAAAAAGAGGAGAGGAAGGGTTGAGGACAAGAAGGAGATCCAGGACAGAAGGTGGTGGTGGTGGAGAGAAGTTATTTTTTTCATTATTTTTTTGTCCCAACCTAGTTTTGTAACCCACATAGATCTGAGACCTGTCTCACTCTTCACTTGTTTTGTCTGCTCTTGTCCTTCTGTCTTTGCCCCTCATTCCATCACCAGACATTCCCACCTAACCCACCCTTACCCTCTCTTCTTCCAGGCCTTTCAACTCACCCGCTCTCTTTTCCTCCTTCGCTCTCTCTCTCTTTCTCTGTCTAGCACAATAAATGGATTTGCATGACCATAATGTTGCATAGCTATGCATTATGCATGCATCGCCATGATTAATTACTGTAATTATTGTATTGGTTGTATTGTGTTGTATTTCCTCTCTCTCTCTCTATCTCTCTCTTTCTTTCTCTCTCTCTCTCTCTCTCAATCTCTGCCTCTGTTTCCTCATCTGTCTGACTGTCAGGAGGTGGATGACTGCATCATCAGACAGACCAACACCCACTTCCAGTATGGCTATGAGTATCTGGGCAACTCAGGCCGCCTGGTCATCACCCCCCTCACAGACAGGTACAGCCCGACCACTGAGAGAGATGTTCCACATGTTCTTTTTTACTTTCCCTGTCAGCTTTGCCCTCCCATGGCAAAGGCTGTTTCTGCCCGAGTGGCTCTGGGGAGGGCGTGGCTTTGGGGATGTGGCTCTGGGGAGGGCGTGGCTGTCAGCTTTGCCCTACCATGACAAAGGCTGTTTCTGCCCGAGTGCTGAGACTTGGTTGTGATCGAGGGCCGGACCCCAAAGTTCAGTAAAAAAAACAACGCCATATTGCTGTGCATTCCAGTAAAACATCATATAGCCTACATCTCTCCCACTTTAACGCTCTAAATGAAATGGTCTGCTTACAGGCACTTGTGTGCATTATGCGTGTCTGATGCAGGCCCGAATAGTAGATCCTGCTGACAGCGCAACCTTTGAGCAGAGCAGTCTGCAACACTCTGTCTTTTCACAGTCACGCTGTCTCCAAACTGTGAAGAGTCATGTCACTAGTTTTGCTTCTGTGAAAACGCCTGTCAAAAAGAAGGTTAATCCTCCTATCAAGTTGGCTGGATTACATTTAGGCTTCCTACACAATACATTGTCAAATGACAACTCTTTGACTATTAATGCTACTTTCACTCATAACAGCGATGTTTTACATCTACCTACATGGCGATCACTAAGCTTACCTTGAAGCTTAAACTTACTGTTGCTGGTCATCTCATAAAGATAATGGTCTGGTTTAATCAGCGGGTTTCTCGTGGTTGTTGGCTATTCCCGGTGATGAAAATGATATTTTTAGGCAGGCGTCAAAGTAAAATTTTTAAACAGGCATTTTGTTCCAACAGCAAATCAGCTGATCATAATTTGCAGAACACTTGAGCAAGGTATGCGTTTTTATATGCATGTAGTCAATACAGAAGAGTCTGGGATCAATTTATTGTTACTAAGAAGATATAGGAAAGGTCGTGCAGGCACACCGCGCATAGAACATGCAAACACTGTGTCCACCAAAGAATAGCCTGCATCTAGTAGGAGCAATGGCCTGCCTGTAAGAAAAAGCCTGCTTAAACTAAAACCCAGTGTCTGGGGCAGGTGAAGTAAATAAAGGCCCCGGCATTTATTTGAGGGATTATGGAAGCGCCCTGCTAGATATGGTACTATACTGCATAGACCATACAAGATCCCCCACTTACATTGGTGCTGACAACATGCATATGTGCATGCAGCTTAACATACCGCCATCCCTGGAAGGTAGTCCTTAAATCAGTTTGGAGGTGAGAAAGAATTCAAATGAATAAAGCAGCACTACTGACAAGGATCGTATACATCAGGCGTACGAGTGCCTCATTTTAGATTCCCTCTGGGTACATCACCCTCTTAATTAGCACTAGCTCCTGTGATCACCGTACTGTGCAGAGCTGCTCTGCTCTCTGTCTCTCTCCCTGCACCTGGTTGTGTGTGTGGGAGAGATAGGCTGCTAGCGCCTGTGTGCCGGTTAGCGTCAGGGGGTATTAGCCCCATTATCAGGAGGTGTGGCGGCGAGCGCCCGATTAGCATTAGCACTATCGGCCTCATCAGGAAAGCGGCAGCAGCCTGCCGAGGCATCATCAGCCCTATCAACGAACCAATCTTACACCACTTTGCACTGAGCTGTGATGGGGAGATAGAGAAAGAGAGAGAGAGAGAGAGGGAGAGAGGGAGAAAGTTGGGGGCAGGGGTGGAAATATGACTAGGAGAGTGTCAGAGAGATATGAAATAGAAATGATAGAGAGAGAGAGAGAGTGGTGGGCATGAGAAGGAGGGAGCCAGATAGGTAGACGGGAGGGAGGGGGGAGAGAGAGTGAAGAAAAAAAATGAGTGGAGGGAGCAGAAGGAGGTTAAGCTAAGGCGGAGTGTGAGGAGTGTGAATAGACGGCCAAGTGAGATCAGCACAGAGGCATGGAGATTCTCTTCCTCTCCATCCAGCTATCATTTATTCATTGAATCCGCATGGGAAGTCAAGTCTGGAGTCAGTGGCACGTTCATTTCTGTATTGTGTTTTGGAGGTAGAGAGAGAGAGAGAGAGAGAGTTTTTTTCTCCCCAGAGTAGAGTAGCAATGCAGTCTCTGGTGCATGAATGAAAACATCTAATCCCAGCTTATGTTGATGAGGTGATGACATCCTAAAACTAGCTCAAGGGCATGGCAAAATCTGTGTGTGTGTGTGTGTGTGTGTGTGTGTGTGTGTGTGTGTGTGCTTGCTTATGTCCTTGTGTGTTGTGTGCAGGTGTATATGCGTGTGAAGGTTTGTTTGTTTGTGTGTGCATGTGTGTGTGTGTGTGTGTGTATGTGTGGTTTGTGTGTGTGTGTGTGTGTGTGTGAATTCATACAGGCTCAGGCCAAAATCAGGTAAACACACTTAAATGTGTACCATAGCTGTGACATGCTCTGTGGCATTGTGAGTTGTGTTAAATACCCTGTCTTACTCCATCTCAGCTTCCCTGTTAATGCATTTGCTGGATGGTTTGTGGAATGCAGGTGTTTGCACAAAGGACGTTAGGACGTTATAGATCAATGTCCTTCATCCACAGTGCTCCATCCACTATGAAATATAAGCACACTTGTGTCCATGTATGTGTGCCTCCCGGTATGAATAGGAATGTGTGTATGTGCTGTATGCATGTATGTATGGGTGTATGTACATTATGTATAGTGTATGTACGTATGTATTTATGAGAGCATGCACACTCCAGGTTGCACCCACTCCAATAGCTAAATACATAATGAGCCAAACACAATTTAATGCATGTTTTTAAGTATAGAAGTGCATGTGTGTATGTATGTATTCCATAGGTGTTATATGACCCTGACCACTGCTCTGCACCTGCATCGTGGCGGCTCCCCAAAGGGCCCAGCGGGGACAGGGAAGACTGAGACGGTCAAGGACCTGGGCAAAGCCCTGGGCATGTACGTCATCGTGGTCAACTGCTCCGAGGGTTTGGACTTCAAGTCCATGGGCCGCATGTACTCTGGCCTGGCACAGGTAACTCACCCCCACCCGCCCAGGCTACTCCATACCCATTCATGATGTATCGGTAGCCTACTGTAGTTTGCTGTCATTCCAACCACACGCATTGCTGAGCATGAGGCCCCTTTAGTTCCATATCGTGTGATCAGACAAAACGATGTCAGTAGGGATTGATCAAAGATGTACGATTTTTTTTTTTCACTCTCCTGCATAGAGCTGTAAGCAGCAGAAAATGCTTGTTAGGCGTGACCCTGTACATGTAATAAATCACTTGCCATGTTCAGTGCGTTCAAAAAAAAAAAAAAGTCCTATAAGATCTCTATAGTATGTATAATACTTCTATAATACCCCTATAGTACTGCTGCCCTGCATAATATTTGTTTTCCTCCTATAGTGTTCCTTTAGTCTCATCTTGTAGGGCTGTAGTAAAATATCCCACAGCACAAGATTCCACCATAGGCTATCTGTAATATTCTGATAATATTTCTATAATAAGAGGTCCCAAATTGCTATAAGATTCTTATAGTAATCTATAGTACTTTTCCTTAAGGGTTATGAATATCGTCTTCTATCATTTCTTTACACATATAGCCTATATGCAATAGTCTGCAATGGGTAGTCTTGTGCGTTTGAAGTTGGGCGTGGTGGGCTACTTGTCAAGAAGGCATGGAGGGTGGAGAAATGTGCTTTAGATATGGGCGTGTGTTTTGATTTTGTGTAACATTGTTTTAGTGCTCACCTACGCCATCTAGCTGTGAAATCAACATAGCACGCAGCCACTTTAAGCAAACAAGTTTTTCAGTCTCTCCAAACATGAGTGAACAAATGCATATGGTACAGCATACAAGGACACAGGAATGTGGGACTGTTTGAATGAAACAGTTTGGAATGTTTGACACACTCACACACACGCACGCACACACACACGCACACACACACAAGTACACAGACAAAAAAATAAAGAAATAAAAAAAACAGCTAAATAAAAAGCAGTTTGCCTTGACCATTGAACTCTCCTTGCTGATTTGGAGCTCACCCTGAGGCACCAGCTAGCTCCCCAGCGGTGCGATCTCATGACCTAAGGCAGGCAGCATTCAGCACAAGCCACAGAGAGCGCTCACAACTCTCATTAGGGACAGGCAGGAGAGGAGGGAGACCCTACTGGTGGGATAGACAGGATGAGCTGTGTGGTAATCATGTGGATTTTACTGAGCAGGGAGCCAAATTCTTCCTCATTCTCCGCCACACAGGGCTGACATTTTCTGTAGTTTATTTATTTATTTTCTCTTTTGCTGGATCTGAAATTGTACAAGACATGTATGAGATTAGAGGGTACCTGCCAGTGTCTTGTCTCCTTCATGGATTAAGCACTTAAGATGATGTATTTTCGTGTGTGTGTGTGTGTTTATGTGCGTTTGTGTGTGTGTGTGTGGGTGGGTGAGAGAGAGTGTATGTGTCTTTCAGCATGTTATGTATTCACTCATATGCATGTTGATATGCCTATTTATTAGGGCTGTCAAACAATAAATATTTTTAATTGCAGTTAATCTCATAAAATGATGTAGTTTATCGCAGTTAGTGGCAAAATCGTGAAAGATTTAAACATCTGTTTAAATTGTGCTCAAATATATTTCAATGGAAAATGTTACATCACAGCAGGCTTTATTTACAGCAAAGCAATTTCATTTCCTGCTTGCATGTTCATGTCAATTATAAGGATCATCTTCTTTACGATAGACCATTTTACACAATGATGCAGGAATATTTGGAATTCATTACTTTTTTTTTTTTTACTGTGAGGAAAATACCATTAGGCCTAGGACTATATCTTATTCTTTCTAAAATAATTCTAAAATTTATTTCAGGCAAATGTGCAAAATATGATTTGGAGAAATAACAGACTATATTTTTGTTTAACTGTGAAGGCTGCAAGCTACACTTGCACCTCAAAGAGCAAAGAAGAAGTAGGCTAGTCTGACTTCTGACAGTTCAGTCAAGTGAAGCAGTAGGCGATCTGGAAATCGCTAGGCTACCTGTAGTCTACAAGTGGAGGTAAGGAAATGTGCGTATTCACAATTGTAGCCCACGACTCTGCATTTCACCCGGAAAAATGAAAGTAAACTCGCATCGCATCGCATATGCAGGCTGCGTAACTTAACTGGCCGTGTTGCGGATTCTTTTGAGAAACTGAACTACATTTTACCACACAGTTAATGTTATTACTAGCCTTATTTTGCATGCTAGTCACCTGCGAAAATCTGCTTTGTTCCTTACCAAGATGAGCCAAGTTCTCTGTTGTTTAAATAACCGCCAGCGTTCACAGTGTTAACATCTCATTTAATTGCGATAAAATGAGATTGCGTTAACATGCTATTAACGTTATATATTATATTATGTATATGTGTGACAGTGGATGTACATGCATACATCCAACTGCGTGTGTGACTGTTTGTGTGTGTGGATGTGTGTGCTCCATGTAGACGGGTGCGTGGGGCTGTTTTGATGAGTTCAACCGCATCAACATTGAAGTGCTGTCCGTAGTGGCCCAGCAGATCCTCTCCATCCTGTCGGCGCTCGCCGCCGGAGCCACCACTTTCGTCTTCGAGGGCCGCGAGATCCGCCTTGTCTGGTCTGTGGAATCTTCATCACCATGAACCCTGGTAAACACACACGCACACACACACCCACACACACACACACACAGCTGTTTGCTCCGGTTGAATTCTGTACCCACCTGCTGCAGGTAATCCTCTAATCATAAACAAATGAGTATTTACAGTATAAATAAAGTATAGAGAACATTTAGAGATTTGTTGTCAGTGCCACACTGAAGAATGGTAAATGTGTGTGTGTGTATATGTCTGGTTGCGTCTGTTTGTGTCTGTGTGTGTCTCTGTGTGTGTGTGTGTGTGTATGCGTGTGTGTGTGTGTGTGTAGGCTATGCTGGGCGCACTGAGCTGCCTGATAACTTGAAGTCCATGTTCAGGCCCATCTCTATGGTGGTGCCAGACTCCACTCTCATCGCTGAGATCATCCTCTTCGGAGAGGGCTTCAACAACTGCAAGGTACTGACCACACCACACCGCACCGCACCACGCACACCACACACACCACACCGCACACACCACACACACACCACACCAAAACTTCACCGTGGCAAGCAATCACTGCGTTCTTTCTGTTTAGCGAAAGCTTCAGAAGTGTACCGCACCACACCACACCATAGACACAGTTCCACACTGTATCACACTATACTTTATAAAACTATACTAAACCATACCTTACCACATTTACTATGGGACAGTAAACCATACCATACCACATTATTGCACAACCCCATACTCTTGCCCTTTATAGAACTGATTAGGATACCAGCACGCACTCTGGCCGTGACCTGAACTCAGCCCTCCTCTTGTCTGCTCTGGCAGTGGTGAACTTGGCAATACGGGATTCTTTAATTGTGCCTTGCGCTGAGCGCAGCCGAGACTGCCGTGGAAAGACCGAGGGGGGGGGGGGATTATGGAGGCATTGGATTCCTTCGCTCCTTCTAATAGTCCCACACTTTCTGAAAGGATTTGCTCTTTAATTCACCCAAAATCAGCCCCACGTGCTAATGGCTCGCAGAACAAGAGACGAATCAATCATGAGGGTTACGAAGGACGACCTGCAAGTGAAGAGCTAACACGCATGCACGCACGTGCACACACACACACACCACACACACCCACACCACACCACACCACAGACATAGACACACACTTACTTAATCACACACTTATACACACTCCAATTAAATTGAGTGAGCCGTTAAACTAATACAGTATTGTTTGAAAAAAAAAAAGAAAAAAAAAAGACGAAGAGATGGGCTTTTGCCTGCGCTGCCCGTCATTCTCTGCTACATGGGAAAACTGAAGAAAAAAAAAAAGAAGGAAAAACTTTAATGTCAAGAGGTGAACAAGGATGGTGGAGATTCTTTGTGTGTGAGCAGTACAAGTAGGAATGTGTAGCGGTAGGAGTGTGTGTGTGTGTGTGTGTGTGTGTGTGTGTATGTGCATCCGTGCATGTGTGTATGCAATTTGAGAAGAGATGAGAATCAATGTATGCAAGACAGGACGTGTGAGGAAGGACTGTGTGTGTGCTCTGTCTTCTGAGCGTCTGTTTGTGTGTGTGTGTGTGTGCGTGTGCGCGCGCGTGTCCTTCCTGCCAGCCCACCCCCTGTGAGTCAGTGCTAATCCAGCACTCTGCCGCTCAGAGACTCCCACAGGCTGAGCTGCCCTGAGTCAGAGCTGAAGGCCCACGGTGTCTAATCTCACACCCACAAGTCACCCAGTCACACACGTGCGTGCACACACACTCACACACACACACACAAACACACACACACACACACACACACACACACACACACACACACACACCACACTTTCTCTTTTCCTCTCTCTCTCTCTCACACACACACACGCACACACTCACTCACACTCACATGCTGTCACACACGCTTTCAACTGTATATACACACACAGATTCTCTGTTTTAATTACTTGTACACACACACACACACACACACACACACACACACACACACACACACACAGTCACATTATGCGCCAAACGGATTTGCAGTTCTGTTCTGCATGGCTGGTCTTCCACCTGGGGGAGACTGAGGGCAAAATAAGGAGGCTTCCTGTTTCAGCCTCCTGCAGAATCTCCCCCGTCCCCCCAGACCCTCCCATGCCCACTGTCGGGAGGAGGACCTGAGAGAGAGCAGGGGCCAATGGCTCAGCTCTTCACTCTCACCTCACAGCACCGAGCTGAACTCCCCAAACCTGGGGAGGAATCACAGAACAGGCGGAGATTGCCTACTGCATGCCAGCTTAGACACGCACGCACACACACACACACATACATACACACACACACACACACAGACTCACGTACACATACACATGTGCACTTATGTACGCACAGTCACAAACACTCACACACATACACACACACACACACACACACACACACAGCCTCTTGTGTGTACACACATAGCCACAGACACACGCACACATACACACATGTACACTTATGTACGCACAGTCACAGACACAGACACACACACACAATGTATATACATACATATGGGCATGTACAGACATGTACGAGCACACACACACACACACACACACACACACAGACTCTTGTATGTACGCACATAGCCACAGACACACACACACATACACACATTTACACTTATGTACGCACAGTCACAGACACACACACACACACACACACACGCTGTATATACATACATATACGCATGTACAGAAATGTACGTGCACACACACACGCACACGCACACGCACACGCACACACACACACACTCTTAACCAGAGCCATCATGCGTCAGGCTGTAGAAGTTCTGCAAGCCACTAGCACCACCACTTGGGACATGAGAAAATTGGCACTAGAGTGGGCGCTAGTGACTTTCATTTCCCTCAGACACGATTTCTGCACTGAATTAATTTATAGTAATATTATGTTGAAGTATCGGTCTGCTGCAGGTAGCTTAACTGCAGATTTCCTCCAATCAATGAGGTTGTTTTGTTCCAAAAGCCCAGGATTACCTTGACAAGTACACGGCATTAATCTCCCTCCCAACTCACAGTACCAGAGTTGTGCTGACTGCTCAAAATGATGTATGGAAGTGAATCAATCTAGAAGCTGAAACAACCCTGAGCTTTAGATAATGCCACCCTCCATTATACCTGATAGAAGACCTTGCCTCAGCATTTTAACTTTAAAAAAGAAAAAAAAAAATTTTGAATTTGATGGACGTGTTCTTTGTCAGTTAATTGATTGCAAACAGCTACAGCTGTTATCATCCCATATGGAAAAATCATGTGGTATTATCCTATGGAAACATACATCTGATTCATATCTGCCCTAATACATATACATGGCCCCATATTCCCGTTTACATGTATGCATTTAGCAGACGCTTTTATCCAAAGCGACTTACAATTAGACAACTATCAATTGTTCAGGGCCAGTCTCCCCTAGAGCAACTTAGGGTTAAGTGCCTTGCTCAAGGGCACGATGGTGGCAGCTGGGTTTTAAACCCACAACTTTTCAGGCTACTTGCAGGCTAGCCAGGTTCCATGTGATGAATTTTTTTTTCCCCCTCTGTGGGATGTTAGACGTTCATGTTCTTGTCAGTCCAAATACTCTGTTTCAGAAAACTTACTTTAATGACCATGGAGGAATTTGCTCCACTTGCAGAAAGCTTGGGCAGGAAGTTTGTGCAAGTGCTACTTGCTGAATGTGCTTATTCACAAATCCAGCAACAGGAGAGAATAATATAAGAGGTTTGTTTTTGTGTGTGTGTGTGTGTGTGTGTGTGAATGTGTGTGTGTGTGTATAGCTCCTCAGCACCTTTTGTCTCTTCTCCCTCTGATATACTCACATGAAACCCCCACTCCTGCTGTGGCCATGGTGCAACAACACACACACACACACACACACTGCCACTGTTTCTCCCCTGACATGCTCACATGAAATCCCTGCTCCAGAGCTCAATTCCCTCTCTCTCTATCTCTCTTACACACACACACACACACAAACACAAGCATGCACACACACACACACACACACACACACACACACGCGCGCGTGCACACACAAACACACACACGCCCAAATACACACACACAAACACAAACACACACACACAAACACGAACACACACACACACACACATACTTTCTCGTCTCCCCCCTGACACAGTCACATGAATTTTCCTGTCCTCCAGTGTCCAGAGTGCAGTGCCAGCAGTATCTCCCCAGAGCACCGCACCACAGTTGACTAACTGGCTGACATGACAGTGGGGATAGACCCACTGCCGAGAGCACCACCACCCTCTCTCTCTCTCTCTCCCTCTCCCTCTCCCTCTCCCTCTCCCTCTCCCTCTCTCTCTCTCCCTCTCTCTCTCTCTCTCCCTCTCCCTCTCCCTCTCTCTCTCTCTCTCCCTCTCTCTCTCTCTCTCTCTCCCTCCCTCTCCACATGAATATTTATGGCCTCTGTGTGAATATGGATGTGACATTACATTGCACACTTGCCAGTCCTCCCTTTGATTTAGGCTTTTAGTGGGGTAAAAGGTGATATGATTTCATGCACCAGTGGAGCCTTGGGACAGAGGGTGTGTGTATGTGTGTGTGTGTGTGTGTGTGTGTGTGTGTGTGTGTGTGTGTGTGTGTGTGTGTGTGAGAGAGAGAGAGAGAGAGAGAGAAAGAGGAGTTTGCATGATTCAAGGGTCATGCACCTGTGTCTCAGTGTGTGTGACCTCGGTCGTGTGCTTTGATCTCCCTGAACTTGAAGTAGGGTTCTCCGTTTCTGGCATGCTCTGACAATAAAATGCAGAAACTCTCACACACACACACACACACACACACACACACACACATACACACACACACACACACAAAAGAAGAGAATAAAAAAAAAATGTATTTACTCAAGGCTGAAAGCTCATCCATTAAAGTCATTGTCATTACTATCCAGACTCTGACAAGAGCAATGAGGCAGTTCCAAAGATAACTAATATAGAGTGTCACTGTAATGAATGTGCAATATTGGTCATGTATCATTTTTAAGGCATATTTTATTCTGAGGTTTTTGTCAATACAGGGGTGGACTGCTTGAGCTAAGAACACAGTTGTGTATTTGTGTATTTGTGTGTATGTGTGTGTGTGTGTGTGTGTGCGCGTGCGTGTGGTAGGTATTATTGAAGGGCTCTGCGTGTGTCTATAGTCGTGTGTGTGAGTGTCTGTAAGTGTTTGTGTGTGTGTGAATCCTGCTTGCCTTCTTCATATGAAACAAATTGGTATATTGTGTGTGAGCGTGTATGTATGTGGGTGTAGGTATGTGTGTATGTCTGTGTGTTATATTTTATCTCTGTATAGATTCGTATGCAGGTGTGTTCCTTTGTGTGTCTGTGCGTGTTTGTGTGTGTGTGTCTGTGCGTGTGTGTGTGTCTGTGCGTGGGTATGTCTGCGTGTGTATGTGTGTGTGCGTGTGCATGTGTGTGTGCGTGTGTGTGTGTGTGTGAGTGTGTCTTCCTGCCTGGCTGTGTGTTTCCCATAAGGCTGTCTCGTGAGAGAGCCTGCTGCTTGTGTTTCCAGGCGTGTGCCTGGGTAAGCGTGTCTCAGCCAGAGAGAGAGAGGGGTCGTGATGAAAGCAAACTGACACACTAACCCAGGATCACCATGCACCCTGCACACTAATCACGCACTCATACTAACACACACATACACACAGACACACAAACACACACACACACACATTCACACACACACACACACACACAGCCGTGCTTACTTACACAGACTCACATGCTGCCCTTTGCTTCAATTATTTCTGGCCCTCCTCTCATGCACTCCCTCACAGATGGTCGCCTCAGGTGCCGCTGCTGGGAGTTGACCCAGGCCTGTCGGCTGCTCTCAGTTGAGCTGAGGGCAGAAAGATTCCTGTTGATTTAGACACACACACACACACACACACACACACACACACACACACACACACACACACAGAAAGAGAGAGAGAGAGGGTGAGAGAAAGTGAATTGCACAACTATAGGCTCACTCAAATGTTACGTGTCACATGAGGGAAGTGATATTTGATTCTGAACAAATGTGAACACATGAAAAATCTTAAACGTGCAGGATGTCAGGGTGTACAATTCCTCTCTCTTTCTCTGTCTCTCTCTCTCTCTCTCTCTCTCACACACACACACACACACACACACACACACACACACACACACAGGTTTCTTGCCTGTCTACAACCTTCACCTCCACATTCTCTCTTCAGTGAGATGTGCAGTGAGAGTGTTCTCCCTCTGCATGCATAATCAATGACCACTGATGTTCGACTCGTCTCTGGTTTGAGTTAGTGAACTAGCCCACGTCCCAGTTTAGCACAAAGAGGTATTAGGGCTCAAAAACACTCACAAATAGGAATAAGGGCTCAAAAGCTTCCATCAAAGTGATGGAAAAATTGCGCAGTACAGCCAAAAGAGTGTTTTTTTTTTAATGATGCCTCATTAAAAAGACTGACAAAGTCCTCCTTGGCTGTGCAATTTCTACATCATTTTGATGGCAGTTTTTCAATATGATGGATTTTAACAAGCACACCATCCTCCTCAAAAATGTCTTGCACCTACATTTAGGATTGCTGTATTTTCTGTTCTTCAGCAGTCCTCTCTTCTCTAGTTCCCCCTTTCACATAATGCCATTTAACCCATTTGAAGTGTCCCATTGCCTCTGCAGCACTTAGTGTAGCCTAAATGGTTTTGGTTGGCTGCTGCGATTTTATATCAGTGCACCCTTTTTGGTTCCCCTGTCAAAGCCATCCCTTGTTATAAGGGTGTTCCTATCAGGAGCGGGCTCAGTTGATTCCGGACGCGTTTTAATAAGGACGGTGACTGGCAGGGTTGGTTAAACTGAATGTACTAAATGCTCATTATTAAAGGGTTGATGACATCACGAGCTGTAATGTGTGTGACACATCAGCCATGCTATGCAATGTGCTAACCCTGCTCTGCATGAACTAATGCTGATTTAATTAAGGGTTAACATCTCTTTGCTAATTCGGTGTCATACATCACCTCAGTACGCAGTGCAAACATGGATGGGTCAATGCACAGATGAGGACGTTATAGCAGGAACATCGGCAAGCTTTATGAGAAAACACGCACGCGTAAAGGGTTTTATTGGTGCAGGCTCTAAAAGACAAAAACAGCAGTGGTTTAGTAAAGGAACATTAAATCTCCCCCCCGTCTTCCTGCTCTTCTCTCCCTCCCTCCTTCCCTCTCTCTCTCTCTCTCTCTCTCTCTCTCTCTCTCTCCCCTCTCCCTCAGGTGCTGGCTAAGAAGGTGTTCACGCTGTACTCTCTGGCGGTGCAGCAGCTCTCCCAGCAGGACCACTATGACTTCGGGCTGCGCGCCCTCACCTCGCTGCTCCGCTACGCCGGCAAGAAGCGCCGCGTGTGCCCCGACGTCGCAGACGAGGAGGTAGTCATGGCAACCCACTCAGCTCCAGTCACCGGGGGGGAAGTGGGTCACTTGTGCTGGCGGCGGGTGACAATCAACCTCGGAGCACACCTTTCACGCTCTCTCATTTCCCCTGTCTCTCTCTCTCTCTCTCTCTCTCTCTCTCTCTTTCTCTCCCTACTTTTCCCTCCTTCCTCTTTCATTTCCCCCCTCTGCTGATTTATCTTCCCTCTCTCCCTCACCTACTCCTCTGTTTCTCTCTCTCTCTCGTTTTTTTCCTCTCTCTCTCCCTCTCTCCCCATCCCTCTCTCTTACTCTGTTCATCTGTTGCTTTTTTCTCTCCATCTCCCTCTCTCTCTCTCTCCCCCTCGCTCACTCTCTCACATACATGCACGCACACGTGTACCCACTCACATGCATTCATGTATTATTTATTCCGAGTGATTTCTCTGCTATTCCGAGGCCCTCGTGGCTGTCAGGTAGAGTTGGTTATCAGATATATTTGAGCAGTATCAGCGCCTCCTAACCTCTCCATTATGCCCTAATTGAAGGATAACCTCTAAATTCAACTTACCACTGTGTTGTGCTGCATGACCATGCATCCAAGCACTCCATCATATTTCGGTCAGTTTTACCACAGCGTCACGTAATAACCCGCTGGAACCACTCTTTTTCAATATCTGATCTGGAGCCAGCATCCACAGGGTCCTTATGCAGCTCAGCCATAAACAGTCCCCTCTATCGCTCTGTCAGGTAAACAGGGCGACTGGTCCCAGGCCAGCTTCTGGGGCAACCAGTCAGTGAATTCAAATTCTGGGATGGCATTGGGATTTTCATGGAGTTATATTGGCTTCAGATTGCTTTGTTGGCTTTTTCGTATTTAACACAGTAGCCACCCATGATAGAGCATGGCATTATAGAAGAGCCAGCCCTTTACACAGAAATAAAGTGTTTGAATTTGAATTTGTGTAAGTTTGGGTAAACATTCCTATGTTCTACCACCACAGGTAAACATAATGCCGTTTACAAACGTGCAACTGCTTGCCTCTGTTAGCAGATTTGAGCCCAGATCTTGCCACATCCATCTGTTGGGGTAGCGGTTAATTCAGCCTTCCCTGTAGTGTTAGCGTGTCATTAGAGCGGGTGAGCTCCGGGTTGCTGCTGGCCTGAGGAGGTGGTGACAGCTTTGACACCCGAAATAGCAAGCCAGCCCAAGCCCATCAATGGGGCCTGTGATAAAATATGTATCAAAGAGGACAAAAACTTGAAACAGGAAACTTGAAAAGGACTCGTCTCGTTGGGCCGAGAGTAGACTTCCTGACACTGTCCTTTTCTTTTTTTATTTTATCTTTCTCTTTTATTCCTCCGTTTCCCTCCCTTTTTGAGTTAAATCATGAGCTATCGCTACTAAATCATCAGTCCCATCAGGGAACAAAGTCACCTTGCATCATCGGCAGCCTGAGTGTAGTTTGCAGGACATTGACGGACTGTGTGTGTGTGTGTATGAGGTGAGCTATGCTGAGCTCATTCACCCATTAGCCGTAATCCTGTTTGTGTGTTCTCCAATGGAAGACCAACCATCCTACAGGGAGTCGTCTCTTACATCTGACCATCACCTGACCTTCCTCCATCCTCTCTGCTCTTCCTTTCCTTTCTCCTCTCTTCATTCCCTCTCTCTCCACTCCTCTTCCTTTCTCTCCTTTCCTCTCCACACCTTTCTTTCTCTCTCTCTCCACTCCTTTCCTCCCTCCTCCTCCATTTCTGTCTCTCTGCTCCTCCTCTTCTTTCTCCTCTACTCTTCTCATCTCCTCTCTCTTCCTAGCCACTCCTCTCTCCCCTATTCCTCTCTCTCCTCTTCTGTCCCCTCCTCTCCTCACTCTTCCTCTTCTTTCACCTCTACTCTCTTCTCATTTCTTCTCTCTCTCCACTCCTCTCCTCTTCTCTCTCTCCATAGCCACTCCACTCTCCTCTTTTCCTCTCACTCTCTTCTCCTCTTCCGTCCTGTCCTCTCCTCACTCCTCCACTTGTCTTCTCTCCATCAGATCTTGCTGATGTCTATGAAGGACATGAACATCGCTAAGCTCACCTCCATCGACCTGCCGCTCTTCAGCGGTATCATCCAAGACCTCTTCCCTGCCGTCGAGACCCCCGTCATTGATTATGGCAAGGTAAAGTGTGTGTGTGTGTGTGTGTGTGTGTGGGTGGGTGTATGGGATTGTGTGTATGAGGCAGTGTGTATGCATGGATCAGGGTCTGCATACATTTGTAATTCCCTTCCACTAGACTCCCTCTTTGTTTCCTCCCCTGGTGTGTGTTAAAGCCCCAGCGGGAGCTATCCTGTTCAGCATGAAAGTCCTCCAGGGTTCAAGCCCCCCTCTAGAACATAACACACACACACGCACACACACACACACACACTCGGCACAGCCCTGGTCCCCTGAGCCAGCACTAGCATACTATACCCCACATCTCCAGCCCTACTGCAGCAACTAACAGTGTAAGATAAATCACACTTAGCTAGCTCCCAGTGACAGCATTCTTTTTAATGATGTTACACAGCTAACGGTGGATCAGCCCTAAGCCAGTCGCTGGCCCTGAAGAAAGAAAAAAAAGATATGAGAATATGCACACAACAAATGCTTGTTTTGTGAGAGTGTAATAGAGACCAGTGCTATTGAAAACAATCATTATTCATTAAGGCTGTGTTGCGAGAGAGCATTTTCACAGGGTACAGATATAATAGCAGACGAAGCAATGAGTGCCGGCACAATCTGTTAAACACAGACAGGTACACACACACACACACACACAACACACACACACTTAGATTTGTTCACACATGTGAGTTGGGCCACTGGATAGATGCAGTTTATTGGGCCTCTCATGTCTACCTTTGTAGCTTCTTCATGTCTCGCTCACTTACAGCCATATCAGCTGTGCCTGAAATAGACATTAAAATTGCTAGACGGCTGTGGAGCAGCTGTTGTGTCTACGTGTGTGTGTGTGTGTGTGTGTGTCTGAAGGTTTGTCCGTGTCGGAGAGTGTATGTGTACATATGACTGTGTGTCCTCTGGTGTCTGGCTGTATGTCTCTGTGTGTGTGTATCTCTGTGAGTATGTATATGTGTGTGTGTGTGTGTGTGTGTGTGTGTGTGTTTGTGTGTGTATGAGTGTGTGTGTGTTTGTGTGTGATTGCATGCACATGTGTGTTCCAACTCCTTATGCCAGCTGCACGAGTTAAAAAGGAAGCAGAGAGACAGAGGCAGCAGCAGCGATAGGAGCGAGCTGAAGAGATTTTGCGTGTGTGTGTGTGTGTGTGTGTGTGTGTGTGTGTGTGTGTGTGTGTGTGTGTGCGTGTGTGTGTGTTTTTCCCCCGCCTCTCTTGTTTGCGTTTTGTCTAATGACTGTGAATGAATGCGTGCACTATTACATTTTGGACGCATGGTTTGCTGCTGAGGCTCATGTGATGGGTCTCCCAAATGGGCTGAGCTTCCTCTCTGCTCCTCTCCTCTCTTTTCTCCTCTCCTCCTCTCCCCTCGCCCCTTCACTCCTCTCCTCTCCTCCTCTCTCCTCATCCCTTCACTCCTCTCCTCTCCTCTTTTCCTTTCTCCTCCTCTCCTCTCTTCTTCTCTCCTCTCTTCTAATGGACTCCTTCCCTCTCCACAAGTTTCTTTAATCTGGTGTAACTAGGTGCTAAATGAGGAGATGGGGATTTGTGTATCAGTACAGAGAAAACACTACCTTTTTTTACATAGCATATGTGTGTGTGTGTGTGTGAGTGTGTGTGTGTGTGTATGTGTGTTAGCGCGTGCCGGAGTGAGTGTACTCAGATGTTTCAGAATCTGTCATTCTTGTTTGGTTGTGACTTGCGACAGGTGGCTCCCTCAGAAAAGGAATTATTTGTGTTTACACAACTCTGCCTCAGCTCCATCCATCCCTCCCTGTGTCTGTGTCTGTCAGTCTGATTGTCTGTGTCTGTCTATCTGTCTGCCTGTTTATCTGGTTGACTTTCTACATCTGGCTGTGTGTCTGTCTGTCTGTCTACCTGTTTGTTTGTGAGGCTCTATGTGATAAATGCCGGATGAACACAGAGGCCCTCATAGAATGCTGGCTGTTTACTAACGTGTTGTTATTGTCTGTGTCTCCCTGTCGGTTGGTATGTCTGTCTATCTGCCTGTCTGTCTTCCTACCTACCTGTCTGTCTGCTTGCTTTTCTAGGTCTGAGAAAGGCACAAAGCCGGTCTCTATGCTAACGTTTTTTGGTCTTTTTGCAGGAGCACTCATGCCCCTAAGTTAAACATTTTAGGAGCACAGGACACAAGTAGGTTTTTGTTTTGTATGCTTACTAGAGTGCAGAAGTTGCACCCACCAACAACACCAACTTGCTTAAAATTCCATCATTCTAACCTTCTTCTAATCTGGCACTTTCTCCCTTGTTTGTTCCTTTGGTTTTTCCGTTGTTGGTTTTAAAAAAAAAAACACTGCCTTGCCTTGCCTTGCCTTGCCTTTTGTGTTTTTAAACAGTGATATTAATAGTGTGTTATGAAATATGAAGGATCAAAGCTCAAAACCCTTGGCTTACTGACTTCTAAACTAAGGCCATTTAGTGCATGTGTCATCTGACATTGTAACACATAGGTCTACATATTTACATTTACATTTACATTTAGGCATTTAGCAGACGCTTTTATCCAAAGCGACTTACAGAAGAGGATAACATTCAAGCTACATATCTATATACATACACTGTAATGTAAACTTGTAAGCTATAATGAAAAAGGGGGATTGTGTCTCAAGCAACAACCCATCCGAGCTTAGAGAATAAGTGCGTGTGGCAGATGGAAGAGAGCAGGCAAGAGAGAGAGAGAGAGAGTCTGTGTGTGCTTCCATGCATGCAGGTGGGAGATGGACATGAGGGGTGGATGGATGTTGGTAGGCTACATTTGCTCACTTAACATCATGCTTAGTCATTACTATGGACTCAGGCAGCAAATAACCACAATCCATAAACCACAATAATCCTACTGTATAACGATCTTTAGCTTTTTATAAAGACAAACTTTGTTGATAGGAAGTTAACAAAACCTCGGTTAGAAGAATTTGCAGAATTTGCTCAAACATTTTTTATAATCGAATTATTAGAGTTACTCACGCAATCGCTTGAGCCCATTTTCCAATTTGTCACATTTCGTCTTTGCGCCAGTGCATTCCTTATTGGTGGGCTGTGAGAAGTCACTCGCACGCGTTCGCATGCTGAAATATTTACTCGCAAATGTGAGTGAAAGGGGCGCACTGCATAAAGGCCTCCATAGAATGCTGTCTGTATGTGGCGTTATTGCCTGTCTGTCTTCCTGACTGTCTAAGTTCAGCTATCAGTCTGTCTGTCTTTCTGTCTGCTTGTCATTCTGTGTCTGTCTGTCTACCTGTCTGTCTGTGTCTGTTTGTGAGGCTGTAAGTGGTAAATGGCAGATAACCACAGAGGCCTCCTTAGAGTGTTGTCTGTTTAACAACCTGTTGGAATGAAGTTGTCTGCTTCTCCTGTCAGGGTAAATTCATGAATCATTAATCATGCAGTGGCTCTCTGTGTTGAACTGTAAGCGGTGGTTGGGTGGCGTGGCATTCATTTCAGTCGTGTCATTTAGAAATGAATGCCAGTTAATGAGAGTGTGCTAGCTGTCCACTTTAATTCGGATTAGTTGGATTTGTGCGTGTGTGTGTGTGTGTGTGTGTGTGTGTGTCTGTGTGTGTGTGTGTGAGAGTGGGTGTATGCACACTGTGTGTTCAAACAAATTAGCTACTAACTAATGGATGTCTGCATTAATCTAGTGCAGTTGCATGTTAAATGCTGGTAATTGACTGTTTTTGTCCATTTTGTGACAAGGTGATTTACGAACCCTGTGTGTGTGTGTGTGTGTGCATGTGTGTGTGTGTGTGTGCATGCGTTCACCCCCAGCTGAAGGATATGATTGAGCAGGAGCTGCGGGCCAGCGGGCTGCAGGTGACGCCCTTCACCATGACGAAGGTCATCCAGCTGTACGAGACCAAGAACTCGCGGCACTCCTCCATGATCGTGGGCAAGACGGGCAGCGGCAAGAGCGTCACCTGGAAGACCCTGCAGAGCGCCCTGTCCTCGCTGCACCGCAAGGGAGAGCCTGGCTTCAACCATGTCCGCGTGAGTCCCAGCTGTCGGACTGTCTGTCTCTCCGTCAGTCCGTCTTTCCGACTTTCTGTCTTTCCAACTTTTCCAACTTCGACCTTGTCTGCGTGAGTCACATTTGTTTGTCTAACTGTCTGACTTCGTCTCTGTCTCGCTGTCTGTCACATCTGTCTGTCTGATCTGTCTGTCTCAATGGCTGAATCCAAAGACCTCAGCCCTCACAAACAGCCAGTCATGAAGCTGATCCATGCCAGTTTAGTCCTTAAGGGCTTAGGAAGTAGGGGAGCATTGGGATTCACACAGTGTGCTTGGTGTCTTTCTGTTTGTCTGTGTGTCTGCCCGCCTGTCTATCTGTCTTTCCCTTTGTCACTGCTTCAGTCAAATGTGTACTGGTCATAACTGCCAGTCTATCTGTACCTCCATCTGTCTGTTCTAATGCACTGCCCATCGGCCTGTCCCTCTGCCCATGTGTATGGTTGGTGCCAGTAACCCTCATCTGCACGATGACACTCTCTCTCTCTCACTCTCTGGCCAACTCCTGACTAGCGTCGTCAGACTCCTCACCATAAAAAGTCTGCACACCACACCAGAATTATGACGGGTATGTTTACATTTACATTTATGCATTTAGCAGACGCTTTTATCCAAAGCGACTTACATTTGTCAACTATCAATTACATCAGGGACAGCCTCTCTTGGAGCAACAAAGTGCCTTCCTCAAGGGCACAACGGTAGCAGCCAGGATTCAAACCCACAATTTTCCAGGCTACTTACATGATAGCCAGGTTCCTTAACCGCTACGCCACCATCGCCCATGTTACCATATGTTACCATGCCTACCATGTTACCATGGCAAACACCTTAAACATCTGCAACAGAAACAATTAAATATTCCTAAACAACAGAATTTGAAACTTAACATGAACAGAACATGATCATTTTTTCAAATGTCAGTTTAATTGAACTGAATTGAAAACACCATTTTTTACACATTGATACTAACAGAATATGAAATCATATTTCCAGTGGCAGCATATCACTTAAGACTATTCGATGTGTTGTGCAGCACTGCCTGTTTAATAATTGGGACAGCCCACTGGTTAGGGCTTCGGACTTGATACCCGAAGCATTGCTGGTTCGATCCCCAGCCGGTAGACCACAGCTGAAGTGCCCTTGAGCAAGGCACCTAACCCTGCAAGGCACCGCTGTAGCAGGCAGCCCAGCTGGGTTAGTGTTTGCGTCACCTCGCTGTGTGTTCTGTGTATTTCGCGAATTCACTATTGGGATGAACGCGGAGACCAGATTTCCTTTCCAGGATCAAAAGAGTATCTATACCATGCTTATCCCATCAATGCTCTGTGCGTCCGCGTCCTCCTGCTCGTGTGTTAAATGGCATGTGTCCTGTGTCGTCACGCATAAAAGGGCCTTTGCCAGGCGGCAGGAACATAGATGGGTCACGCCACCCGTCACCTTTTACAACAAGCGCTTGCTCATGCTTGATTAGATACAGATCTGGGCCCTGCACACTCATCTATCCGCTCAATGCACTTCTCAGAGTCCTCCACACCCTCTGTGATCGACATTATATTCCGAGTGTGTGGAAGTTTTTCTTTTTCTTCCTTTTTTTTTTTCTTTTTTCTCTCTTTCGAGATTTTTACGCTGTTGAATATCAAAAAGGGGGCCTTGGCCTATTTTTACTGGAGCGACACGCGCCGCCGCATTGAAGTCAGAGTCGTAACCAAGTGCTTATTGTCCGGGGATGATTCTCTGGTAAAGAGCGCAATTGAATGCCTTTCTGAAGCAGGCGAATGGGAGGATGAGTTGAGCATGCACTGCACATGTGGGTATACACACACACACACACACACACACACACACACACACACAGAGAAGCCAGCCAAAGTAAAAGTGTTCCGTTTGTAGAATTAAAAAGCGGAACGTACGACAAGTGCAGTGTGTGGTGTGTGTTTGTGTGGTGTGTGTGTGTGTGTGTGTGTGTGTGTGTGTGTGTGTGTGTGTGTTTGTGTGTGTATTAGCGTTAGCGTAGCCTCGGTCTCCCAGAGGACCTGGCAACTCCACCTGCTTTGCGCTCCTCTCTCTCGCTCTCGCCTCATTAGTATGAAAATGTGGTGCCGTTAGCAAGAGAGCCACACGCCTGCGCGCCGCTACCCCTCCGACTCCACAGAAAAGGAAACCAGGAGGGGAAGAAAGAAAAAAAACATACCGTGCCACAAAGATGCACACCCACACAGACATCTATACACACAAAGACTTAAACACACACCCGCCCATGCACCCACTCACACACACACACACACACACACACACTCTCAAAGACAAAGACAAAGACACACATCCACTCATCCATGCACTCAGCACTCCAGCCTGGATGAAAGTTGTTGTGCTTCGTGGCGCGTTAGTGGAGTTTTCAGAGGCCCTGAAAGGAGCAGCGGCGCCTCACAGTGAGCGCTAATTGTGCCGCGTTAGCGGCGCCTTTCACCGACAATATGTTTACGCGTCGCGCTAAACGCACCGTTTGATGCCTCCGCTTTTGAAGCCAGCCCACTCAGTTGTAGCTCGTGCCCCCTGTCTCTTTGTGCTCTCTCTCTCTCTCTCTCGCTCCATCTCTCTCTCTCTCTATCTCTCTCTCTATCTCTCTCTCTCTCTCTCGCTAAACCTGCTCCCAGGTCTTATACTCAATTGATATTAAAAATATTTGTGTCTGTTTGTGTCTGTGAGTGTGTGTGAGAGAGAGAGAGAGAGAGAGTGAAAGAGACTACACCTCCACTGTGAAAGCAGTTTGTTCTTTTGTTTTATCATTGTTTCCTCTCTCCCTCTCATCTCTCTTTTTTTTTTTTTTTTCCATTTTTTCTCCTCTCTCCCGTACGTGTCTCTCCAAACTCAGTTTATCCCTCCCCTCTTCTGCTCTCCCCAACTTTCACATAAGCTGTTTTTCTTTTTGTCTTCTTTCCTTTTCTCTCTCTCTCTCTCTCTCTCTCTCTCACTCTCGCTCTCTGTCTCTGTCACCCCGTCACATGCGCACGCACACACACACACACACACACTTTCTCTCTCTCTCTCTCTCTACGTCACCCCTCTCCAAATCATCCTCTCCATGTATCCTCTGCATGCACTGCTTCCATCAGTTTGTGTGACTGCTGCTTGTTGCTGTGTGGGTGTATGAGTGTGTATGTGTGTGTTAGTCCTGTCCACACTGTCAGCCTCTCTGTATAATTATCTGGACCCTCACTGTGTCTGTGTCTGTGTGGATCTGTGTTTTTGTGCATGTTTGTGTGTATGTGCGTGTGTGTGTGTGTGTCTGCGTGTGTGCATGCGCACATGTCCCTTTGCACGTGCTTGTCTGTGTGTGTGCCCACGCCTATGTGTGTTTGTGTGTGTGCGTGCATGTCCCTTTGCACTTGCTTGTCTGCGTGTGTGCGCCTGAGTGTGTGTGTGTGTGTGTGTGTGTGTGTGTGTGATGGTGCTCTATAATCTGATGTGCAGTCAGAGCTTGGTCGTGTTCTCCTCTCTCTGTGTGACTCAACCCCTACATGTGTATTTGCATCCTTCATCTCCAACCTTCTCTCCTCCCTCTCCTCCTCTCCTCCCCATTCTTCCACCTCTTCTCTTATTCCTGTCCCTCTTTCTCCTTCTCTCTCTCTCTCTCTCTCTTCTCTCTCTGCGTCTTCTGACTCAACTCCACACTCTTTGCATATCTATTTTGGGTGTTCGTCTCTCCCCCACCATGCGACAACATCACCTCCCTGTTTCTCATTATCTCGCCTCTGCATCATAACACACACACACACACACACACACACACACACACACTCACACACACACACACAGACACACACATACACAAAAGCATACAAACTAGCAAAATGACATTCACAAACTGCGCACAATTTTACATTTCCTGCCACACACAAATTCTTGCCTTGCTTCTCTGACCTATAACACACAAACATACAAACTGTCACACACACACACACACACAAACACACACACACACACAAACACAAATTTTAGCTACTCTATTTATGTCTGCAATTTGAAAAAAAGTACATAAGGACATAAATGTTACCGATACAAAACATTGCTCAGGCCTGATCCATCAATGTGGGTCTGATGACAGTTCAAACAGCAGATTTATGGATACACACAATGCCTTCTCCTCCAAATAATGGAAGATATTAAGCAATATTTGGCTTGTTTTGCTACCTACCCTGAGAGCTCTAATGACAAGTCTATGCACATGGCCCAGGCTGCCAAAGAGAAGAACCAGATATTGGCATTTGTAGCCAAGGTCAGTTATTTGCTGCACAAGAAGGTGATGTTTTACTAGCTTCGTTAGATAGGCCTCCTCTAGACATGAATCAAAACAGCATCCTACTTCCAGGATAAATACATTCCTATTGTTCTCATCAATAATCATAATATCAGGCCTGGTGGCATTTAAATCAGAGAACACAAACATTTCTGTAGAACACATGAAAAACATGTGTTGCCTGACAGGACAGTTTGTATGTATTGACACTGTTGGAGAAAATAAGGATGGTAAATTCTTTGATATGATGTCCACAATCCTATCATGCCAGGATACATAAAGACCTTTGGAAAAATGACAGCCGTTCAATATGTGTGACATGGATTCGATGACTTGCTCTTGTCCATGATGTATACACAATGGTGAGTGGGAGCGAGGGTACCAGTACACACACACACAAAACACACACACACACACATATGCATGCAAACATACAAACTGTCACACAACACTCTCTGCCATATTCGCTTTTGGGTACGTCTCTTGTCATAAACCAACACACACACACACACATTTGCACCCTTGTGAATAATGCACATCTCAACTCAACTTATAGGCAGAAAAACACATTTTTATGCACACTCTTTGAGGTCACACATATATAAACCACCTCAGATCATTTTCATAACCACCGTCAGTGTCTGTATCAACATCACTCCCTCTCACCTCCACTGTCAATCTTGTGACCTCTGAACTTTGACTTCCCCTAGGAATGCCCCCTGAACCCCAAGGCGGTGAGTCTGGGCGAGCTGTATGGCGAGTACGACCTCTCCACCAACGAGTGGACCGACGGCGTGCTGTCTTCCCTCATGAGAACCGCCTGCGCAGGTATGCAAATTTATGGGTTAGAGAGAGAGAGATGAGTAGAAACTGAGGAAAGAGGGATAGAGAGAGGGATGATGGGAGAGAGAGAATGAGAGAGAGAGAGAGAGAGAGAGAGAAGAGGGGAAAAAGCACAGACAGTATAGGGAAGTAAGTATAGTTGAGAGAAGGAGGGAATCTGATGAGTAGAAGACCTGAAAAGACTCATGATCAAAAGACTACTGGGAAGACAGAGAGAGATGTGAGGATGCATCTTTTAAATTTATTTTGTTTGTGCTGGTTTGTGTGTGTGCGCGCACATGTGTGTGTGTGTGTGTGCGTGTGCGTGTGTGTGTGTGTGTATGCGTGCGTGTGTGTGTGTGTGTGTTCATGTATACGGGCGTGTGTGTGTGTGTGTGTGAGTGTGTATGCGTGCGTGCGTGTGTGTGTGTTTATGCATATGGGCGCGTGTGTGTGTGTGTGTGTGTGTGCACCCGGTGCAGGAGTTTGTGTAGGAGTCTGACTTAAAGGCGCGGGCTGCCAGTAAGGCTAAATGGTTGTCAGTAAAAGAGAGCAGTGCTGCCCGAGCGACAGAGACTACACCACTGACGGCTTTACGCCGAGCGCATCCGACAGGGGAGCAGGCGAGCTTTTAAAAAGGCAGCTCTCTTTTCTTCCTCATCAGCTGACTGGTGGAGCAAGTGTGTGTGTGTGTGTGTGAGTGTGTGTGTGTGCGCTCTGTTTGAGAACATCATGCTCTCTCACACCTCGGTGCTCACTGTCTTACAAAGGGATTGGGCCATCTGCCCTCGGGAACACAAGAATGGCCAAGCATTTCACACCACCTGCAATTGTACCATCATATCCCATCCTCCTCAACGGCCTAAGTGGAGCAGCATGCTAAGACCACTCAACAGCTGGCCAGCTTACTTATACCACTGAACACCACTGAACACCATGACCTGGAAACAGCAACAGAATGTAAAGAAACAGCTATTTAGCTGTAAGGCTTGTAAGGTCTGTCAAAAACGCCCAGATTCTCTATGTGGTCCAGATATCGCCTGACGTTAGCATGCAAGCCAGCTAGCATCAGGTCTTCTCAACCCTTTTACACTTTTACATTGTCTTACACAGGACTTACAAGGATCTCTGACTGGAAAGACATGTTGGCCTTAGAAAACTGATGTTGGTATCAACTATATTTAACAGGACTTAAAAACACTCAAAATGCCTTCTTTTTTTATCAAAACTTTCAGAAAAACCCTTCCTGTGCAGAGGTTGTAGAATTCATCCGCTGGTTAGGTTGTCTGAAAAGTGAAAATCTGGGGGTGCTGGGG
>PYXC01000365.1:1095000-1107500 GCA_015244755.2 Tenualosa ilisha
CACTTTGGTTTGCCCGAGCCTTTTCTGTTGTTCTTGCACATTATTCAGGCGTGGAGAGCAGAAATCACACGCTTTTTTTTTTCCTCCCCACACTGGGTTAGGCAGGTTCTTTTTTACTAAGCTTGCCTTGGAACCGTCTGAAGCATATGGTGTGTGTGTATTTGTGTGTCTGTGTGTGTGTGTGTGTGTGTGTGTGTGTGTGGCCCAGATTTAAATATCCATTAGCACGAGCTCAGACTTTTGCTACCGCACATGTGTTTCTTATGGACATTTGGTTGGGTTCCACATTAAATTCAGCTTTGATTGGTAGTCATTTAGTGTCATTTCCGTTGACTGGTTGTGAAACAGTTTATGTGAAAAGACATTAGTGCTGAACTGTGTTTGTTTGAGTCCATGTGATTGATTTTGTGTGTGTGTGTGTGTGTGTGTGTGTGTGTGTGAGTGTTTGTACCCGTGCAATTGTGTGCGTCTGCTTGCCGTGCATGTGTGCTCTTGTGCATGTATGTCTGTGGGTGTGCGTGGTGTCTGTCTGCCTGTCTGTCTGTGTGTCTGTGTGTGCTGTGCTGTGTGTATGTAGGTGTCTCTGCTTTTCGAGGTGGAGGACCTGGCGGTAGCCTCTCCAGCCACGGTGTCTCGTTGTGGGATGGTTTACAATGACTACTCTGACCTGGGCTGGAAGCCCTACGTCAGGTCCTGGATGGATAAGAGACAGAAGGTACATCTTTCGCTCACTCACTCACTCACTCACTCACTCACTCACTCACTCACTCATGCCACACCATACATTGATTAGACCATATCCTCACACTCACTCTGTCTGCTCTCTCTCTCTCTCTCTCTCTCTCTCTCTCTCTCCGTCTCTTTCTCTCTATCTATCTGTCTATTTGTCCATCTATCTATCTCTCCACAGTTAAACATATGGTCTATATGCAAAAAGCACATATGAACAAATATATAGAACAGACACATAAACAAACTTGTGTGTGTGTGTGTGTGTGTGTGTGTGTGTGTGCCAGGCGGAGGTGGAGCACTTGCAGCGGTTGTTTGATAGCTACATGGAGAAGACCCTGCTGTTCAAGAGGAGCAACTGCAAGGAGCTGGTGCCCATCACTGAGCTCAATGGCGTCATGTCTCTATGCAAACTCTACGACACACTGGCCACATCACAGAACGGAGTATGTGTCTCACACACACACACACACACACGTGCACACACACAACCCTATAAGTATCTGTTACCCTGTTAGCAAACACATTTGATAATATTTTGTAGATTTAAAGGGTTTCATGTAAACTGTATAGATTCTAAAGCGGTCAAATTCATTACCAATATATCTCTAAATGATCTGTGAAAGTGGTTCAGGTTTAAGGATCCCAGTCATGCTTCATCTTAGCATGGGTGTATGACTATGGTGCTTTGTGTATGTAATTTCACATCTGAGGGGTTCTATGGTAGGATGCTGGTTTATGAAGACTAGTGGTAGCTTAAATGGCATTCTATGAATAGCACATTATTCCTGGAACAGGTATGCCCTTGATTAGGTGCAGAATAACGCACGGACAGACATGCGCGCACACACACACACGCACGCACACACACACACACACACACACACACACACACACATACACACACCCGCACGCACACACACACAAATGCACAAACATACACAGACAGACACACACAGAGACATTCACACACACAGAGTCACACAGTCACACATCGCAGTGTGCATATCCACCCAGTCTCTTTTGTAGCTGTGCGCCTGGTGGGAGTATAACTTGGCTGCCAGAGTTCACATCAGCCTAAGGCATCAGGCTTATTTAAAACTGAGAAGAAAACTGTGTGTGTGTGTGTGTGTCTGTGTGTGAGACAAAGAGAGAGAGAAAAGAGAGAGAGAGAGATTTAAAAACACTAGCACACTGCACAAAGCCAGCCTCAGAGTCAGCTGAAACTTCAGCTCCAAGTGGGTGCAGAGGACGTGTGTCACAGGATGTCTCTATTCAGAAGCGAGGACTTTTGAAAGCATGTCAGGGCTGAGAGGCATCTCTGTGAGCTGTGTTTGACACTGTGAATGTGATCCGCATTCACACGGCTGATTTATACACATCTAGGGGGTTACTTAGATGTATACATATCTGAAGTCTTAGAGCCTTCATTTATTGACACAGATTATTGTTCAACAAAGAGTGTTAGGGTAGGGAAATAATCTGTCCAATCCTTGTCGAGGTTATTGCGCCACAGTATTTCATTTCATCTGCAGTCTGAAATGACGCTGTTGTTTGATCTGTTTAGCTCTACTTCTTAGGTGCTTAATTCACACAAATTAGTAGAGGGTTTATTTGACATGTCTGACAGATCTATGAATAGGACTGACAGAGAGCCATACCATCCTCCTTGACTGCAGCCTAAGTTCATGGAGATCAGCAGCCATAGAGACTTGATGTGGATATTAGGCCGTGGGTTTGTAGTTTGCAGGGGTAGGGGGTGGGGAAGCCCTCACACTTGTTTGACTTTTGACCTTTGACACAGGTGAACCCCCATGACTCTGAGAACTATGGGCGCATGGTGGAGCTGTGGTTCCTTTTCAGTCTCATCTGGTCCCTGTGCTCCTCCGTGGACGAGGACGGACGCAAAAAGATCGACAACTTCCTACGTGAACTGGAGGGAACCTTCCCTAACAAGGTGCGGCTAGATAGGGAGGTCTGTGCCTGGGCACAAATCCATTCACACAAATACACACATACACAAACACACGCCATCAGATAGACATATGCACACCTCTAATCAAGTAAGATATGTTATACATTAATTTAGTGAACACAAGTAAACTTTGAAAACATGAACTTTGAAGTTGTTTGACATTTAGTTGTCACACTGTGCGAGTGCACACAATGAGCCTGAAAGAGCTTTGATTTATTGTGCGGTAAGAATGAGATTAGTAGTTCACCCCAGTGAATGCATTTCAAACACACGGCACTTTGCTTCCCTCGGCTCACACTCTTTCACACAGGACACCATTTATGAGTACTATGTGGACACCAAGAACAAGAGCTGGGCGTCATTCGAGGACAAGCTGCTGAAAAGCTGGCGTTACCCGGCCAAGTGAGTGTCCATGTGTCCACACACACACACACACACACACACACACAGACACACGCACGTGCACACAGTACGCCCAAACAAGTGCAGATAAACACCCACATGCACACAGAAGCACATGCATGCATGCACTAAACACACACGTGCAGATCCAGACACAGTCTCACACACACACACACACACAAACACACACAGTGGTCAGCCCTGGTGGAGGGTGCCAGGCAGGCCCTCAGGCTGGGCTGCAGGCCCTTAAGCTGGCACCACAGCTGGGCACCAGCAGCTCCCTGCTCCCCTCAGATATCTCACCCTCTCTTTCTCTCTGCTCTCTCTCCTCATTTGTCATGTCAATATGTTCTTTTTGGATTCCATCTTTTTTTTCATCCCTCCCTTTTTTTCCCCTCTCCGCTCATGCCTCCTTTGCCTCTGCGCTCACCCACTCTTTCGCCCGCTCACTCGTTTCTTCTGTCACTCGTTTGTTTCGGTGCCCTTTTCTCTCTTCTCTATCTTCTCTTCACCCTCCTTTATGTCCAACTCACTGGAGAGTGCTGAAAGAAAGTTGTACCATGCACACACACACACACACACACACACACACACACACACACACACACACACACCAATTCACAAAAGAGGTGCTTGTGTGTTAGTGGCCTGACTTCAAAAAAGTTCAGTAATGTTTTTTTAATGAGTGCTTGTGTCGGGCTCTTGAAGTAAGCACGGGGCAGCTCCAGGAGGACTCTTTCTTGGACTCCAGCAGCCCATCCATCTTCTCTTCTCCTCTGCTGGTGCTGCGTACAGGCCCACAGGCCCACATGCCACCACGCTCAGCCGCAACCACCACACTGACCAGGGGTCAGCTTCCACCATCACTCAGCCTCCCACTACCGGCCAGCATTACTGTCACGCCATTTACCACCAACAACAGGCCATTCTTACACTCTTAAAGCATACTCATTCACTTGATGGATACCCACCATGTGTTTACATTTCTGCTTGTAACATAGTATTTCAATTAGCAATGTAGTGTAATAGAATTTAAATAGACCTTAGCGAAAGCTAGTAAACTAAAGAGGGAATAATAGCAGGCCCCCTTTACATTATTGGAAGACCTTTCTGTATTAAGGTTTTATGGCCCTGTTGTGGTTTATGTTGCACTGACTTGCTGGCAGTGTGTTATCCCTGGAGTCAGTGGAGCATCTTATATCAGTTGTATGTAATTGTGTGTGTGTGTGTGTGTATTTATTTGTTTATTTATTTGCCCTCACTGCTTCTGCCCTCCATGAGATGGTAGTGCTGTAATGATTAATTGGCTGTATTTTGGCACTTTCCCTCAACAGAGTCCACAAATGAGCTCTGAAGCTGTTTGTATCATACAGCAATCTTAGCTTTATTCTCCCTCTCTCTCTCTCTCTCTCTCTCTCTCTCTCTCTTTCCAGGTGTGTGTTTTATGTTAAGACACAGTGTTGTTAACCCAGCCATTCATCCTTTCTCTATGTCTTTCTGTTTCTCTCTCCCTCTCTCTCTTCTCCCTCTCATTAGCATGAAAAATGCTGCATAAAAAAACTTGCAGGTCCCTAGAGTAGTATTACCTTTTCATGCGCATTGCATTGTCAAAGCCAAAATTGATTTTTTTGTGTGTGTGTGTGTGTGTTTGTTTCTTTGTGTCTCTTTGTCTCCTTTGTCTCCCCCTGTCCCTCTCAGTGCCCCATTCTATAAGATCATGGTGCCCACGGTGGACACGGTGCGCTACAACTTCCTGGTGCAAGCACTGGTGGGCAGCCAGTATCCAGTGCTGCTGACAGGGCCCGTGGGCACGGGCAAGACATCAGTGGCTCAGGGTGTCCTGCAGGGCCTCGACACCACCAAGTGGGCCACACTCACCGTCAACATGTCCTCACAGGTATGGCTCATTTCATCAGGCCCTAGGCTCTTAAACATCGGTTTTAAGCCTTTGTCCTCTGTTGTAACGCTGGGAACCTTAGCTAACAATGGCAAAAGCTTCCAAATGTTTAGCATAAATAACATGAGCACATGTTAAATGAATCATGTGATTTCCCCACACATTTCTCTTCATATATGTATTTGTCAGTCAGTCAGACATCTCAGAATAGTCTAGGCCTACTTGCAAAATGGAATATGACAATATATAATGATATGGTTGTTTATCGATTATGCCGGTGATCATTGGGAACAATAATCATTTTGGACTAAGGTTCCTAATTAAAAAGTTAAAAGGTATGTCTTTAATTCCAAGTCATATCACGCCATAATCAACCTCACGTCCCACTGGAGATAGCCAAAGCGCCACTTTCAAAGGATCAGCAAATGCATATAAAGAAAAGACAAGAAGTAACAAGCTGTTTTACTTACTTTATTAGAGAAGAATGATTGAAAAGCTGACTCTGAAGCCCGGGGACCGGAGTCAAGACTAGTAGCTTTGATACTCATGTCAGCATGGCATCACAAGTTGCATTCATGAGGTCATGAGTTTCATCACCTCATGCCAGAGCGCAGACAAGTGGTCATCCATGAATTTAACACAATCTGTTTACAACATTTTGCACCAAATAAATGAAATCGCATATATTTAAATGTCTGATACCTCTATCCAGAAGAGTGCAGTCCTTAGCATAGCTTAGATACTCCGTAGAGCCCTGAAGTTCGCACGCCCCTGGTAGAGGACCTGAGGTTGGGATGAATGACCACCCACAGAGGGGAAGAGGGTTTTTGTGTGTATGTGTGTGTGTGTGTGTTCCCTTTCTTGTCATTTTTTGTTGTGTTTTTGCTGTGTTTTTCCTTTTTTTTTTAATGTTTTGCATCATGTAACATATCTGCAATGATACTAATTAATTGTCTTTTTATTTCCAGTAGTATTTTCTTCTTCAAGTCAGGTATACCTTGTTAAGGTTATTAAATTTATTAAATAACATCATCACAGCAAGGCACTCTAAGAGGAATAACTAGCAGGCTGCTTTTTACCTTTCTGAGAACAGAGTCAATTAGAGGAGTCTGATTTAAAGATTTTAAAATTGATTGTGGCCATGGTTGTATAACTTATGCCCAGGTCTGTATAGATTTTGTGGGTTGTGGGTGTGAATGAACTATTGATATGCCATCAGTGAGGGTTGAGGCTAGCCTGGTGGACCAAACACTTTCACATCATTTCTCTTTGTGCAGAGAGTCTGGAATCCTTCCATGTGGGCAGATGCTTTTTGGGAACTTGAAAACTATTGGGTATCTTACACATCTGGTCTAAGCTGGTTGCCCTCCAGTTCTTGCCCACTTGGAATCTGGAAGTGACAAATCAGTAGTGATTTATAGAGGTTATAACGATAACAGATAACAGATGTAAGAGTGTAAGGGTAAGTGTTTTGGATCTGTTGGAAGTGTTAGGAGAGAATTTGTTCTCTGAAGAGGTGAGTCTTCAAGACATTCTGAAAGATCGATTGAGACTTCTGGTTGCATCCCTCTTGTACATGAAAGCAGCCTTAGTTGGCATCGTGTGGTGGGTGACTCACATGTACTTCAGCTGAACTCTTTGAGTTTGATATTTATTTACACAAACGCACTTATTCCAGTAACGGGTCATGCCAGGTGACACTTAGCTTCAAACTTAGCCGACTCTGGTTCCTGCTGCTTGCGCTTCTGTCTTGGTGTCGTGTTCCTCTTGTGGTCACTGCGAGCGCTTGGATTCCTCTGAGAAACGCTTCTCCTCTACACTTTGGCCGTCTCGCAAAGCCAAACCGCTAAGCACCAGTAATCATTCCCCGGACCACCCATCCTGAGTATATTCAAGTGTGGGATTTATTAAATGCTCCCACATTTGAGGGGAGGAAAAATTCATGCATGGATGCACATATTCCCAAAGAAACAGACCTCATAAGCGCAGCACAGTATTTTTGCCAACGCCATATGGCGCATCTCAAATACTGCGGTATGTGCAGATGCATGAGATAGTCTCCTCTCTCCGGGCGGTTGAGGCGTGGGCCTACCCGAACACCGAACACTGAAGTGCACAGCTCAGACCGACTCCTCACTAGGATACAGTAGGCTGCCTTTAACACAGGATTAGAGGGGAGTCTATATCATTGCCATGTCGAATGATAAGAGTGATTTTTATCGCAGATTAAAAAAGCTCTCTCCGCCACAGTTGACTAGCAGTGCAGGCAGAATCCCTAATAGTGTTTACATGTCAGCGGTGCCACTCATATCCTGTTCTGTCGGGCAAATGGGATCTGTCAAAGGCGGCTATTTTATTTCATTTCAATTCTTTTTTTTTTTTTTTTTCTCTCTCCCTGACAAACACAAGTGTTTGTGAGAGGCGGCAAGAGCTTTTGATTATTTATTGTGTAACTCCTGTAGAGAATTGCATTCTGTCACGGTGAACTGCCTCAAACAAATAAATAAATAAAATAAATAAACGCAAGTGAATGAGTGAATAAATAGATGGAAGCATGAGAGCTTTGTGTTTTTTGTTGCTTTGTCTCATCATCTGAGGGGTTCTTTGATGCGTGTTACCTTGAGAGGTGGTCGAGCTCCATGCTGACCTTTCCCGACTAGAATAATCACACGTTGTGATTTGGAGTGCCTCAAGAGGTCTAGCCTTTGTGCAAACCCCCCCCACCCCCCACCCCCCGGCCCCACCACCCCCTAATTCACTCTGGATGTGATTCATTTTTCATTCCGCCTGCTCAGTCCTTTGTCAGTGAACTGTGCTCTCATGATGGGTATCTTGTGAAAGCCATGATGCGTGTGTGCGTGTGTGTTTGTGACCATGCAGAGATGATATTTGTTCTCTTTTCAGCATTCACTCGATGTCTGACTATATAATAATAGTCAGCATCACCACCACCATCATCATCTTCATCATCATTATAAGAGGAAGAATACACACACACACACACACACACACACAGTGATCCTTGCTGAAGAGTTTTGGATAATTTGGAGCTGAAATTATGAATAGCTGTTCCCTTTTGGTGGCCATCATGAAAGAATTTTACTTGATAATTGCAGTTGTGCATACTAAGGTCATTATCAGTATTAGGCTATTAAAGAGCGCTGAAGACGCAGTCTTTTTTCTCGGCTTAGCAAGTAAGGTAATCAGTCTAGAGGAGACTTTTCATAAGACTCGCAATAAGTGCAGTCATTCTCTGCCATAAAAATCTTGACCTTCAAAAGATCTGTGTAGTCAGGGTTTTTCTGCCAATACAGAGAGTGGTCCTTAGTGTCTGATCATTCTGCTTTGCCTGCTTTGACACTGTAATCAGAGCTGTAGATCCACGAGGCATCTCTTCATGCAGCCCCTGCGCCCCTTCTGCCTACGGTCGATGCGGAGGTGGTGACGTGGGTCGACAGACGTGGGCGCTCTGTTCCGCTCAAACACATTGCCGGGGGGGAGGACATAGGATTCATGCTCCCCCCTCGGCCATTACCCATCAGCCCTCGGGCCGGCGCCGCAATTAGCTGAGTCATGCTGGCTTCAGTGGGCCCCCAGATGAGGGGTAATTACACTGGCAGGGCCGAGAGGACAAAAGGCCCAAAGCCCACCTCACCGCCATCACAGTCATCAGCGCCATCAATAGCATCAGTCAGAACTAGCTCTACCAACTACCATCATCATCATCATCTGAGATCATCACTCCGGCCTCGGACCGACTCGCTCTCTCTTCACCGCTGCTACCCAACTTTGAAATATCTGCTGTCTGTTTATGTTCTTCTTCTGTTTATATGTGTGTGTGCGTGTGTACATGTGAATGTGTGTGTGTGTGTGTGTGTGTGCGCGCGTGCACGTGTGTGTGTGTTCTTTTTATCTGTTTCCTGTACATCTTTTACCAGTTATCTTTCATGTCTCCATTCTTTTATCTTCTGCCTTTCAAAAAAATTCTCTGTCGCTCTGAAAAATATGAGTATAATTCAGAATTGTTCAGTTAGCTTAATGGTTGTGTCACAGTGTTCCCAAAGCCCCCAAAAAACAAGAAAAAAAACATACAAACAAAAAAAAAACAATGCAATCATTTGTCATATGACATGAAATGTGGGGTCAGAGCACACATACTATATTGTGTTATAAGATAGTAATAACATGATAATAGCAGACTATGACAGAGTAATAAACAAACACAAGCATTACCTTCATTACCTTATAACATTTATGTTCTGTCTCACTCTCTCCAGACAACCTCTAACAATGTGCAGGCCATCATTGAGAGTCGCGTGGAGAAGCGCACTAAGGGCGTGTATGTGCCGGTGGGGGGGAAGCGTATGCTGGCCTTCCTGGACGACCTCAACATGCCGGCAGTGGACGACTTTGGCTCCCAGCCACCCCTGGAACTGCTGCGCCTCTGGATCGATTATGGCTTCTGGTACGACCGCCAGAAACAGACCCTCAAGTGTGTCAAGGTAAGAGTGTGAGTGAAAGAGAGACAAAAAACAACAGAGAGAGGTATTTCTGGAGCAAGAAGGTGATATATCAGAATAAATTTACTATTAGCAAACAAAAAAACAAGAAACTTTCTTTATGGTTGTGTTGTAGGAAAAATTGTAATATCCTTGAAATGAATAGTAATGTGATACAAATGTATGCCATATGTGTTACAAATGTATGCCATGTGTAACCTGAGTCTAAAGGGTTAAGACAACCAACCAAGCAAATTATGGTTAGGAACGGGGGAAACAGAGGGTGCTGGTGAAAACCAAATAGGCATCTATCTCTACCAGGAATTTAGAGGGAGTGGACATGGAACCTAAACAAGCTAAAACAACAGGAAGGCAAGAAGTCAAATGTCATTGTGAGGGCAGGAAGGTCCGCCATTTGTTTTACATGTGATGTGTGTTCAGGGGGGTATAAAAGGGAATCCTAGTCTCCAGGAAGACAGGCTTGTTACTCGGCACACCTTGTGTAGGTTTGTGTGGGTAACTTGTCTCTGGCATCGTGATTAAAGACTGCAGAGATCCACCACAGTTTTATCGGGACATTTCTTTGGATAGAATTGTATTTATGAGGAAAAAGACACCTGGAAAATTGTACAGTGTGTGTGACCGAAAAGATGTACTTATTTATCACGTTTTATGTTGGCATTTCACACCTGCCTTTGCATTTACTGAACCACTTTCACACACACAAAATGTTTAGAGATAGTAATTAAAAAATAAATAAATGACTAAATAAGAAGTGATTTTTTCCTATCATTTTTTTCAAGCTTTTGATTTTCAGGTACAGAGAGTAACGGGGATCTGAGGAGAGAGCTTTGAAAACAGCTTTGTGTGATTGTCGCTTCAAATCCATTGATCTCCCAGATTGTTGCTTTTTCTCGGTGCTAAAAGCACCAGGAGACACAAATGTCAGATGGCCTGATGGTTTGCGCTTCCCTATTTGATCTGACTGCTTTTAGGTTTTAAACCACAAAAACACAATACTGGGCCAGAACGGCTTTTTGTGGTTTTCAGGTACAAAACCAGATTATAATAGATATTTAAAAAAATAAATAAATAATAATAATAAAAAAAAATATATATATATATATATATATATATATATATATATATATAATAAAACCTTCTCTGTCTGAAGCATTCTACATTTAGCTCATCTCTCTTCTAGTATCAATAGACTGGGTCAGCATACATTTATGCTGACCTGCTGTACCCATTGGTTACATGAAAGTGAATTTTAGTTTCTCATTTAGCTAGCATTCTGCTCTGCCTAATCTTTCCCCTTGTCCCGTGGACAGCTAACCGTCATCACCCACCTGCCCGCCTGCCCAGCACGCAGGTCTGCTCGATGAGCTGACCTTTACATGCATTTTCCCCCCAAATGGCGGAAGCCTGTACGCGATAGGGCAGCACCTCTTGTTTACTGACTGCGGCAAACTACAGTGGTGTGCTGAAATCCACCCAGACGTCCATTATTGGCTTGTCCTCTTGGGAATCTTTTGTGCGTGCGCGTGTGTGTGTGTGAATGAGTTTAGGTAGCGGAGTCGAGTGCGGTGTGCCCAATTGAATGCTCCAAATTAGGTGTAGCCAATAACTGACAGGCTGGACCAGCTTCAGAGCGGCGTTTTGATAAATGGCTCTGCCCAGCATATTGATAAATCAGACGAGCATTGACACGCGGGAATGAGCTGGCAGTAAATACAAATGAATGTCTGTGTCGGTGTTGTTGCTGCTCTCGTTTAGTGGAGGAGGAGATGTAGATGTTGGGTTCGATTTCTTTTCACATGTTGTCAGTTATTTCTGCTTTCTCTCTCCCTTGTTAATTGTGTCTTTTGTAGTGTGTTATCAGAGGACATGTACCGGTGTGTATGGTGTGTGTATGCTGTCTGGTGTGTGTTTTCTCATGTGTTGCTCTTCCTCATGTCTCGCCCTGTCTCTCTGTTGACTTCAGTGTGTGTTGTCTTTGTGTGACGTCTGGTAGGACATGTACCTGCTGGCCTCCATGGGGCCCCCTGGTGGCGGGAGGACACACATTTCCGGGCGACTGCAGAGCCGATTTAACCTCATCAACATGACCTTCCCAGCGGTGAGTTGTGATGAGCTCCACCGTGGGGCCCACCCTTATGCTATTCTCTTCACTCCCAGTACACTGAGGGCCTCCACAGTGAGCTCCACCGTGGGGCCCACCCTTATGCCCTTCGGCCCTCTCCCAGTAGATTGATGACTTTCACAGTAAGCTTCGGCATAGGGTCCATCCCTCTCCTGTAAACTCTGTCACTATGGGCCTCTCCTGTGAGCTCTGCCCCAGAGCCCACTGCCCTCTTGCCTTTTCTACAACACACACACACAAACACACACACACACACTTTAGTGCGCCTTCTCATTGACCCGATTGCCTTGCTCCAAGTGTAACCAAAAGGCCAAAAGATGCTAATGACCAGATGGGCTGAAGTGATCCTGCTTTGTGTCCCCGTGACGCAGCCTCGCCTTATTTGTATTCCACACGGGCGCGGGCTCGGCGCTGCGCGGTGCGTAATCAAGATTGAGCCGCAATGAAGCCGGGGATGATGGAGATGATGGAAGGGATGATGGCGCAGACGATAAGATCTGCCGAGTTCCTGAGCAGCATTGATTGTCGGAGGATGCGCGCGTGTGTGATTTGATTTGATTGTTCCGATGACAGTCCTCCGCCTTGTTCTTTGCCACATTTGCGCTCTAGTTGCTTCCTCCTCATTGAGTCTTTGCCATTATAACCCACCCCCCATACACACATACACACACACACACACACACACACACACAATTTGCATTGCGGCACCCATTTCTGCTTCTCCTAATTATAATTTCACTCTTGCTTTCTGCCTTTGCTTTTTTTTGTCTTTTTTATTTGTATTCCAGTGTTCCTTCATCACTCAACCACCATTAGGACTATCATCATCATCATCATCATCATCATCATCAT
>PYXC01000365.1:1117500-1127062 GCA_015244755.2 Tenualosa ilisha
TATTCTGACTCATGCCTCTCTTTCTCGCTCTTGCTCTCCCTCCCTCTCTCTCTCTCTCTCTCTCTGCAGGCGCTGGAGTCTCTAAATAAGAAGGACATGACGGAGATCAAGTCGTACGGACGCCCCCCTGCCCTGGTGGAGACAGTCATGCAGGCAGTCATGATCCTCAAGGGGGCTGAACCCACCTGGGCAGAGGCCAAAAGACAGCTGGGTAATCAGAGAGAGAGAGGGAGAGAGAGAGAGAGAGAGAGAGAGAGAGAAATACAGCTGGCGAGAGAGAAAAGTCGACAGAGAACAGTGGAGAGGTAGAGGGAGAAAGAGAGTGAGAGAGAAGAGGAGGAGGAGAGGAAAGAGGAGAGGAATAAACAGCGGGGCGAAGAGGAACAAGTTGTGCCAAGGGGGCCTGCTGGAGGGGGAGGAGAGAGAGAGTGAACAGAGAGAGGATTACAAATCAGGCCAGAGAGGCGTTGTGTAAGACAGAGAGGGGGGTTGAGTGTGTGACAGAAATAATTATGTATTGTTGCACTTAAAGGAGTAATGAAATGTTTACTGCAATGCCTTGACAATACGAATGCCTTTTTTATATATTTATTTGCTGGTAATTGAAAATGAATGGCATTAGTGTGTAGGTGATGAGCTGCATTTGGCTGCAGTAAGCCTCCCACAGACAGACAGGGAAACAGGTGCAGGGCACAGGGGCGTATTAGAACATAATGAGACACCCGAGTGCACAAAGAAAACAGAGAGAGAAAGGAGAGCATGGAAAAGAAGGCTCTCTGCCTCGGACGGAACAGACAAGGTGGAAATGAGAAGGACTGCAGAAGCAAGAGCGAGTTGGTGTAAATTGGCCCATCTGAGATGTTGTTTACAGCACCGAAGGAAACACGGGAGGAAACGGCACAGGCTGCAGTGAAAAACAGCCTAATAAGAGTTGCAGAGCAGATTTGAGCGCAGTGTAGAGGGCGGCTATGGGGCAGTAAAGGGAGTTGAGTAGAGTAATGTGTCTATGAATATTTCTTTGGTCATCTGCCCCTGAGCTGCAGTAGTGTTGTCTGCCCTGCCCTCTCTGTCTGACTCTTTTAATGCCTTAGTGCCCCCTGTGATATTGCCTGTGTTTGACTAGTTGTTTGGCCGCTGTGATATTGCCTGTTTCTGACTCTGTGGTTGCTTCGCCACTGTGATATCGCCCGTGTTTGACTGGTTGCTTGGCCGCTGTGATATTGCCTGTATCTGACTCTGTGGTTGTTTGGCCACTGTGATATTGCCTGTATCTGACTCTGTGGTTGCTTGGCCGCTGTGATATTGCTTGTGTCTCTGACTCTCTTAGTATGTCGCAAAGATTCTTGAGCGCTATGCGCAAGATAGATGACTGGCCGGGAAATATGTTGATCACGTGGAAGTACGGCGCTATGGGTGCCATGTTGGTATGCTAAATGTCATCACAGACGCTTTCTACTGTAGAAATCCTATGATGTCTGTCCTGAAATTTGTCATTTATTATTAAAAAGTACATATTTTCAAGTTACAAAAACCCACTCAGACTGTTGTGAACGTCTGGAATATATCTAGACTACTTGAGATCACAATTTGCTCAGTGGCTTTACATGATTATTCCCAGGCTAAATGAGACCACTTCAATTTATTATGACCGCCGCTAACAACTATTAGCAATAACATTAAATTTGAATAATAAATCGTTGTTGTCAATAACACAGTGGCAACCGTTTCATAATGTAAGGCTGCGGCGAACCTGTACCCACAAGACACCACTACAAACCACGACATAGCCAGCTGCATTTCTCAAAAACATTGGCTACCGTCCTTCATGTCAATGTGACCATCCAGATCAATGATTGCTGATGAGCATTAATAAAAGTAAAAAAAAAACTGACGTAGCGTCTATCGCCGAAATTATGTGGTCATGCTTTGGGCATAACTAGGATAAGGAAACAGAGGCACACGTGCCAGAGGACACAGCTAGACCTATGGCTCACTCACCAGCATCCCTACCAGCAGTGAAGGTGAAAAAGAACCTAATGTGGAGAACTAGGCACCTTTTCACCCACGTCAGTTAAAAACGGAAAGTTGAGTTCGAGAATTCATCGATTGGGACCTGGCCTGCTGCTGTGCGTACGTGCAGACAATTTCAGCTACACCCATCTTAGCGGGATGGCACCCGCTCAAGCTCTGGCTTCATGCCCATTGGTTGTCTAATACATCTTGCTCCATTTTAGAATCTTTGTTATGTAGTCCCCTGTGATATGTCCTGTGTCTTCGACTCTGGGCTTGTTCATGCCCTGTGATATTGCCTGCCTGACTCTGGTTGTTTGCATCCTGTCAGGCGAGTCCAACTTCATCAAGCAACTTGTGCACTTTGACAAGGACAACATCTCGGACCGCGTGCTGAAGAAGATCGGTCAATACTGCACGCAGCCGGACTTCCAGCCCGAGATCATAGGCCGCGTGTCCCTCGCCGCCCGCTCCCTCTGCATGTGGGTCCGCGCCATGGAGGTGTGGACAGCACACATAAGCCCAAAGAGCACACTAATACAGTAACAATGACAAAAGTCACACACACACACACACACACACACACACACACACATATTCACACACACATATATTCACACACACACACACATCAGTGTTTGCACCCAAGGCCAAAATTGCTAAATTAGCAAATGGCTTTGGCCTGCTAATGAAAGTAACTTTTGAGAGACTTATGACTTTCCACTTTGCCCCGCAATTAAATTATGGCACAATAATAGTTGACCTTGTAAATCATATTTTAAAATGTGGTTTTAACCAGTGCTTTTCTTGATAGTAAATGAGTCATTTCGTGAAATGCTTCCAATCCAATTTATTCAGTCCCCTGAAATTTCCCTTGCATTTATGTTTAGCATTGTCCCTGTGTGTGTGTGTGTGTGTGTGTGTGTGTGTGTGTGTGTGTGTGTGTGTCCTCTCTTTCTACAGGTGTATGGGCGCATCTTCAGAGTGGTGGAGCCCAAGAGAGCTCGACTGAACGCGGCCACATCCCAGCTGGAAGAGAAACAGAAGGCCTTGGCAGACTCCCAGGCCAAACTCAAAGAGGTGTGTGTGTGTGTGTCCGTGTCTGTGTGTGTGTGCGCACACGTGTGCATGTATGTCTGTGTGTGTGTGAGCATGTGTCATTGTGCTTTGTGTTTGTATGGTGTGTGTGTGTGTGTATGTGTGTGTGTGTGTTCGTACTGGCATGCCTCTGTGTCAGGAGATTGTGCCAGGGGACTGCAGTGAATCATGTGGTCATGTGTTTGTGTTGGTTTAGGTGTCAAATGGTCAGATGGGCGCGCACGCGCGCTTGTGTGTGTGTGTGTGTGTGTGTGTGTGTGTGTGTGTGTGGCTTGGCATTAATAAGCATCGTTTAGAGCATTATTGTCATGTGTGTTTGATTCCTTTATAGTTGTGAACAATGCTTGTTGTATTCAGTCAATAGCATTTACAATGTTTGTCTGATGTGTTTCATATGTGTGTGTGTGTGTGTGTGTATATTTGTGTGTGTGTGTGTGTAAGGTGGGAGAGAAGCTGGATCAGCTGAAGTGTTTCTATGATGAGAAGCTGGCCCAGAAGGAGGACCTGCGTCGACGCTCTGAGGACATGGAGCTCAAACTGGACCGCGCCGGCAAACTGGTCACAGGGCTCGCTGGGGAGAGAGTGCGCTGGGAGGAGACTGTAGGGGTAGGCGCATGCGCACACAAACACACACACACACACACACACACATACACATACACACACACACACACACCACACACACACACACACACACACACACACATACACACACAGATCACGCTCGGAGTAGGCTCTGCTGGTTGGCATGTACACATACTTGTACACAGGTCTGTGCAAGGCTGGGAAAAACAAACACTAAAAAATAGATGTTGATGATGAAACTAGACAAGAGTTGATCAGTTTTTTCCCGAAGAAAGTGCTAATGGTGTCTTACTACTTACTCACACACACACACACACACACACACACACACACAAAAAAATACACACAAGGAAAATTAATTTTTTATACACAAGCATATACACATTCATGTACATGTACGAATAGCTAGTGTATATCCATTCAACCATACACACAGCATTAACACAGACACAATACACACACACACACACACTCACACACAAAGTGCCCAACCACACACTCTCACACTCAAGCAGGCATCCTTACGTCTATGGCTGCTCGCATCAGTACTGTCAGAGTTTATCAGTCTCCAAGGAGATCTCTATGGCAACGGCTGGCAAGTGGAAAACGTGTGAAGGTTTTGATAGGCCCCGGGGAGAAGTGATTTAAGGAGCCATTCAGTTCATCAAGCCTGACCACCTCATTCACATAAAAGGCAATAATGAGAATCTTAAATGTAATGCACTGGCTGATTAGACCGGTAAAGAGCGGACTGTTGCTAGGAAGTCAGACATTTGAACTCAACATATTCCACTGCTACTGGTGTAATTATTCTTCTTTTTCTTTCTTTCTTTTCCTTTATGTGTGTTTGCTGCATGTGTTCTTTGCCGTATGTATGTGTGTGTGTGTGTGTGTGTGTGTGTGTGTGTGTGTGTGTCTGAGCACAGGGTCTGGAGTCTAACATGGGCTACCTGGTAGGAGACTGTCTCCTGGCGGCAGCTTTCCTGTCTTACATGGGCCCCTTCCTGTCCAACTACAGAGACCAGCTCGTCACCAGCATCTGGATGAAGAAGGTCAGTCACGACCAACAGCAACAGTCTCATCTCTCCCCCTCTCTCCCTCCATCCCTCTATCCCTCCCCCTCTCCCTCCCTCCTCCTCTAAGCACTGGCGTGACAGCTTTTTGTCAGGATGGATACACAGAGACACAACTTAGTCACTTCTTCTTTTTTATTTATTTATTTATATATTTCTTCTTTTTTTTTTTTTTTAAGCCACTGCTAAATGTCAAGTCTGTTTTCTGGTCCTTTTGTTTCACTGGGGGCTGTAATTGGCTTTGCATAGTGAGCGATGTCTGATGGCGGGACCAGGCAGCCCCGGTCTGTAATTACCCTGATGAAGGCGCTCAGCTGTCTAGGTGATTCACTCCGCTCTGCACTCTGTGCTGGGCTGGGTTGGGCTGGACTGGAAATAGGCCCCTCACATCATTACCATGAGCTGAGCGAGGTACCATTAAAACAGAACAGGGAACACTGAAGGATGGATGTGTTAAGTCTGGCCCAGGATATCTCTCTCTTTCTCTCTCTCTCTCTCTCTCTCTCTTTTTTCTTGTTCATTTTTTGGAAGACATTTTGTGTTATACAAATTTTTACTTCATTTTTCATATCCTTACTGTTTTCTAGTGATTTATTAAGGTTGCTGTTTTAAGCGTGTCCACTGCTTTCTTCTCTCTTTCTTCCTCTTCCTCTTTCTCTACCTATCTAGTAATCCTTGTCTTGTTACACTCTCTCTCTCTCTTTCTCTTTCTCTCTCTCTCTGTCTCTCGCTCTTTCTCTCTCTCTCCGTCAATTTTCAGTAAGCTTTATTGGCATGAGTGTAATGAATGTCTCTCTCTGTCTTTCGCTCTGTCTCTGTCTCTCTATTTTAGATCAGTGAGTTGGAGGTTCCGTGTTCCCCAGGTTTCAGCTTTGCCGTGTTCCTCTCCAAACCCACGGCCGTGCGCGAGTGGAACATCCAAGGCCTCCCGTCGGACGCCTTCTCCACTGAGAACGGAGTCATTGTCACCCGCGGCAACCGGTCTGATCACCGTGTGGACACGCACACAAACACACACACACACACACACACGCATCAAAAAGGCAACTATACACACAGTCACAGGGTTAGACACACATTCACAGTATACTTATTCTACTGTCACAGCATAGATTCGCGGACACACACACACACACACACACACACACACACACTGTCTCTCTCTCTCTGTAACAGTCAAACCAAATACACACATCTGTGTGGTCAGACATTTCCTTAATGGCTTTCAAGAGCATCTTGTGCAGATGATGTGTCTGGCAGATAATGAATGGAGCACGGCTTTATGGATACAATAAACAACAGGACATGCAGCCCAAGTAATTGGCCCACATTTTCCCTTTTATTCCCCCCCCCCTTGGCCTCTCTGCCGTATTCTTTCAAGATGGCCCCTAATGGTGGATCCGCAAGGACAGGCTCTAAAGTGGATTAAAAACATGGAGAGCAAACGAGTGAGTTTCTGCTTCCTCCTCCTCCTCCTCCTCCTCCTCCTCTTTTTGGTCTGTTTGCCTTCCATCTCCATATTTTTCTTTCGTTAGTCTCTCTCTCTCCCTCTCTCTCTTTGTCTCTCTCTCTCTCTCTCTCTCTCTGTGTTTGTTCCATCCCTCTCCCCTGTCTTAATGCCTTTTGGAGCGGGATCGTCTCGTGTCCTAAATGCGTCTGAGAGGAGCAGCTATCTGAAGCACGCAGGCAGGAAAGAGCCACAGGACGGAGCAGAGAGGCATTATCAGAGATTAGACCAATCTAGAGAATCAAGACCAGCACACAAGCCTTCTATTATCTCCCATGGGGGCACACACACACACACACACACACACACACACACACACACACACACATTAACCTTAGCCAAGCCTATACAGACACACATATGCACACGACCTCTGGCAAGTCAACACACTCATACACACCCACACACACAGATATGCCCAGACTTGTATTTGGCGGTTGACACACGCACTTAATCTTCAAAAAGGATGGACGCACACATGCACTCAGAACTTCCTGTCCAAATCTGAATCACCAGTCACAAATTGTCTTTCACACATCTCCAAGCCCTGTGACATTCTCTCATCTTAAGCCATCTCTCTCTCTGGCCACCTGCATGGTCACCTCAGATCACAAGTCCTCCTGTACCGCTGGGAAAAAGGTCCTTGGTTCAGTCATCTCTGTCAGTGTTCTACCTGCCAGCTCTCTTCTCTCACCTCTTTTCTAGAATGTTCTGGCTCCAAACATGACCCTGGTAGGGTGTGTGTGTGTGTGTGTGTGTTCACCCTCAGCCCTATTCTACAAAGTTCTAGCGTGCAAGGACTGTGGATGTGTTGCTCATTGCTGTGGTCTTTCTATAAAGAGCTGAAAAGAGAGAGAAACACACTGAAAGTAAACACCATCATACCTCACCTCCACTGTTCCTACTTTCTGAAGAATGAATAGAGTGACACACACACACACACACACACATATCTCTGGTAAACCATTCAGTCTTTTCTCTCTTTCTCTCAGTCCAAATGGTGTTTCAACAGAATGATGTGCCTTTTCCCTCGTTCTTCTCCTTTGCTTGTGACCCTTTATTTGTCCTTATCTTTTCTACCACTCTCTCTCTCCCTCTCCCTCTCCTTCTCTCTCCCTCCCTCTCTCTTTTCTTCTCGCCACTCATACAGATGTGTTTTCATCCTCTTTCTCCGGGCCCTGCCTCTCTCTCTCTCCCTTACTCAGGGGTTGAAGGTGATCGATCTGCAGATGCCGGACTTCTTGCGCATCCTGGAGAACGCTGTGCAGTTTGGTTCTCCAGTTCTGCTGCAGAACGTGCAGGAGGAGCTCGACCCCTCGCTTGCCCCCATTCTTAACAAGTCTGTGACGCGAGTGGGTCAGTAACCTTTACTCAACTGCTCACACACACACACACACACACTCACACACTGTGTTACTGTTATATACATATACAGAAACACAAACATTACAGAATGCAGATTTTATATTTGTGCAAAATTGGATTGCTTGCTGTCTACAGTACTGTGTATGTGTGTGTGTGTGTGTGTGTGTGTGTGTTTGTGTGTGTTTATGTGTGTGTGTGTGAGATTGTGTATGTGTGTGGGTTTGTGTGTGTGTTTGTGTGTGTGTGTGTTTGTGCCTGTTTGGTGGTGTGTGTATGTGTGTGTGTGTGTGTGTGTGTTTGTGTGTGTATATATATGTGTGTCTTGCAGGTGGGCGGTTGTTGCTGAAGTTGGGTGATAAGGAGGTGGAGTACAACCCTGACTTCCGCTTCTACATCACCACCAAGCTCTCCAACCCGCACTACACACCAGAGACCTCCACCAAGACCACCATTGTCAACTTCGCAGTCAAAGAACAGGTACACTCTAAGGCCTGTGTGCCCACTGTGCCTGTGCAGTGTTCAGTCATTTGTAAGTGCTTAAACTGATGCCTTGAATGCATGTCCTGTTCTTCAAGTCAGGATAACTCAGTTTTTGCAGGTATGTGTGTGTGTGTGTGTGTGCATGCTTCTGTCTGTCTGTTTGTGTGTTAGTGTGTGCGTGTGTGTGTGTGTGTGTGTGTGTGTGTGTGTGTGTGTGTGTGTGTGTTACTTTCTGTGTGCTTTTGTGTGCACATATAACGTATTAACTACAACTGTATATCTGTGTGTGTGTGTGTGTGTGTGTGTGTGTGTGTGTGTTTTAGGGTCTGGAGGCGCAGCTGCTGGGTATAGTGGTACGAAAGGAGCGTCCTGACCTGGAGGAGCAGAAAGACTCTCTGGTGATCAACATCGCTTCAGGCAAGAGAAAACTGCAGGAACTGGAGGACGAGATTCTCAGGTACAGGAATGTGTGCCCGTGGGACACACACACACAGATGCATACATATGCACACACACACTCACACACACACACACTGACACACACTCCACCACAAATGTTCACCTAGAAATTTAACATATATACAGCTGAACCATTACACATATGCATTACACACACACTTTTTCACTAATTCCACCACGGTGCACCCACTCAGCACACACTCTGCCAGAGGAGCTGCAAAGCCACTGCTGTTACTGCAGCTGTGAAAAATAACACATTTTATTCAGACCCCTCAGCCTGAAGCCTATAGCCATCAGATTTGATAGACTTAAAAAGGTCACTTGTCTGCAAGCATTTGTGTGCATTTTAGAGGTGACCATGGTTAAATGCTTGAACATTTAAGCAGAAAAAATAGCTCTTAATCATTCAATGGGAACGACTACAATTCTTCAAACTTTTCCAAAGTACAGAAATTCTTACAAATTCAGTGCATCCACTGACAAGCAGTTTAGAATTATCCAGATTAGATGAACTTTCACCTTGACTGCTGTTGAAAGTTAATCTGCTTTTGTATGAATTTGTGCATCCGATGTGTGTATATGTGCATGTGCGTGCGTGAGTGTGAGTACGCTTACACGTGTGTGTGTGTGTGTCTGTGTGTGTGGTGTGTGTTCTGTGTGTGTGTGTGTGTGTGTGTGTGTGTGTGTGTGTGTGTGTGTGTGTGTTGTGCAGGCTGTTGAATGAGGCCACGGGCTCACTGTGGATGATGTGCAGCTGGTGAACACGCTGCAGACCTCCAAGGTAACGGCCACTGAAGTGTCTGAGCAGCTGGAGACCAGCGAGCAGACCGAGATCAAGATCGATACTGCCAGAGAGGTCAGGAGCCAGGGACACAGAGAGTCTGTCTTTGTGTGTGTGTGTGTGTGTGTGTGTGAAGAAAATGGAATATTCAGTGGTCAATATTTCATACTGTTCCAACTATATGATAACTGCTCTGACAGGTTT
>PYXC01000366.1:0-55000 GCA_015244755.2 Tenualosa ilisha
TAGTTTGAAATGTGAAATATAGCGCTTATATATTGTTAGTTCGCAGCCAAATGGAGTATCTAATGGGACAGAGGCTCCCTCGATGCCGGGGGGAGAAGGTCCACCGCCCGAGACAGACCTATCTTTCCCTCACTAAGGAACAATGCCACCAGCACCTGCGTCTATCCCGCCAGACTGTGACAGACATCTGTCACCTTTTAGCAGATGAGCTGGAGACACATTCAGCGAGTCCCTATGCCCTCCCTGTCGCTGTGAAGGTAACGGCAGCACTGCATTTGTATGCCAGTGGGTCATTTCAGCATCCCCTAGGTACCGTTAGAGGCATATTGCAACCTGCCGTAAGTTCGGCCATACATGCAGTTACATCAGGTCTAGTCCGACATGCTAGGGAATATATCCAGTTTCCCGTGACCCCTGCTGACCAGGAGCGGGTTAAGCAGGTCTTCTGGACCAAGTATGGGCTCCCTGGTGTCCTTGGTGCCATAGATTGCACGAATGTGCTGCTACGTGCCCTATCAGAGAATGCTCTTATTTATGTCAACCGCAAGGGAACCCATTCTATTAATGTCCAGGTAGTCTGCGATGGTCAATGTAAAATTACCCATGTCTTCGCAAACTATCCTGGTTCCAGCCATGACTCTTTCATACTTCATTCCCGCCGTCTTCGAGGGGGATCCCCCCCTTGATGGGTGGCTGTTGGGGGACAATGGCTATCCACTAATGGCTTGGCTTATGACTCCCTACATCATGCCAACAACAGTGCGTGAATTGTTATTCAATCGAAAACACACAAAAGCACGCACTGTCATAAAGAGAACATTTGGCTTGCTGAAAATGCGTTTCAGATGTTTGGATAAGTCGGGTGGCACATTACAATACAGTCCTCAAAAAGTAGCAGCATTCTTTGTGGCATGTTGTGTGTTGCATAACATTGCTATAAACCGTGGGTGTTGTGATGACATACATGAGGACACATTAGAGGACTTTAGGAGGCGTGATGCTGAACTGCATGTGCCGATGCCATTGAACCCAAATGCACCTGCTGCTGCGCGAGAGAGACGAGCTCAACTGGCAAAAGAGCTGCAACATGTATAGCCTGGTAAGCAAACCCATGCCCCCCCTCCAAAAAATGTATTTTAATGTTTTAGTAAGCAAACAGGCACAAATGTATCGCAGTGTTATGCAGTTTATTTAAGATTTCATTTGTCGTTTTAAATGAACAGCGTGGCAAGTTGTAAGAAATGAAAGACAAATCGAACAAAAAGAAAACCAAAATGGCCAAAAAACCCCAACAAAACAAAACAATTTTCTCCCTCCTTTGGTTCGTAGGCGGGGAGTGCCACGACGGAGCTGGACACCTGGGGATTAGGCTTGCGTTGAGCTTCTGGTGGAGCGGGTAGTGGAGGACTGGGGAAGGATCATTGGGCCATTTGCTGAGGCAAGCAGCTCAACAGCTCCAGCCAGCCTTTCAAGGCTGTTGGCAATGCGAGTGCTCACACGCCTCACACCATGCCGGATCCCGGTCAATTCCTGCTCCAGCATGTCGAAGCTGGCTTGCTGGAGCTGCAGGAAGGGATGATCCTCCTGTTGCACGCGGCGGCGTGACCAGGTGAGGGGCTGGGCTGTGGACCCTTGGTTCGCTCCCTCCACTGCTGTACCTTGTGTGCTGGACCCAACGCCAGGATCTTCAGTTGGTGCTGTGTAACAATAAATAAAAAATAGTTTATTGCATTTTTGTAGGCATGACAATATATCTATATAATAAAAAAAACACAAAAGTCTACATGCATTATTCTTTGCCTTTGTTATATTGTTAACTTGTGTACCTTGGAGTTCGATGCCTACTTCTAACCCTCCGAATCCCTCTACACTTTCAGTGGTGAGTAATGCACAGAAACATCAATGATCTGATGTCATTCATCTACAAGATACAGTGGTCTGAAATAGACAGGAAAAAATGATCATGTAAATTTCTTGCCATTTTCAGCAAATAATTACTTGGCAAATGTGCAACTGTGAAACAAGAATCTCTGACAATCTCTACAATAAAATTGTTTGTGAAAGTTTCAGAAATGTAGCATGGAAACTCCAAGAGTAATACCTTATGGAACATGGACATTTTTACAGAGCTCCGTTTTATTCACACATGACCTCCTTTTTTAAGACCCCATATCTCAAAAACTACAGAGGATTCAATGATATTATTTTGCATTATAAGTCCTGGGTAAAGTAACATTAATCACATAAAGTATGAAGCAACTCCATGATGGTCAGGCATAATTTTATTCTGAAATTTGTTGATTTGGCAAGGAATTACCCTTTTTGGAAGGGGGGGTGGGTGCATTCTAAGGCATATTTTTCATGGCAATACTTGATACTGAGGTATAATTTTGCACACTTTATTTGAGATGTGTGGGCACATAATATCCAAGAATCAATTCTGCAGTTTTAAAGGGGTTGAGCAGGAAAGTCCTTCAAACTTGGTCCGTTTGACACGGAATGACCCTTCTCTGCAAAATATTCTGATTATGGTGATTATATATAGTTCAATATATATATATAGTTGTATATATAGTTCAACAACATAATAATAATGAACAATAATAATAATAATAATAATAGAATTGGCTATTTTATCCCAGGTACAGATTTAAATACCATTTAGACACCAGCACCATTTTAAAAGTATTGATTTGACACCGTTATTGAATAAAACCCAAATGTTACCCAACCATAATGCATGGTGTGTACAGGATTATGGCTGACAGCGTTTAGGTTTTAAGAAAAAAATGATTTTTCACTTGAAATGTAACTTATTTGTCTTCTGTATTTTTACACAGGCTAAATCAGTGTCACCTTTCTAAAGCAAGCTGCAAACTTGTTGCTTTAGTACTGCAAAGGACAGCTACTCTGACAGATCTGGACATGAGTAATAACAATCTGGGGGATGAAGGAGTGCAGATGCTCTGTGTGGGACTAAGAGATTCAAAATGCCAGCTTCAAACACTGAGGTTAGCCATTTTGTATATCATAAGCTAAACCAGTGTTAGACTTAGGCAGCTCCATACACTTTCAGCAAAACCACATTTCACATACATGTTATAGACAAGAATTGAGTTGTAGTTAGTTATGAGATTCACTTAAAATTGCAATGGCCCTCTCAGCTGTGCCTGCATGGGCAACAAAGCACCTTGGTATGTGTTGAATCACTATACAGGATTGTGGTTGTGAGTTTGTTATAAAATGAGACTTTACAGTAATGTTCTCTGATGTTTTTACAGAGCTTTGCAGTGTCATTTTTCAGAGGGTAGAGGTGTTAGTGGTATTAGTTTGTTCATTGTGGCACCTTGTAGACAGTATTCATCATAGTGCCCCCCGCCTCTCAATGAAATTAACTTTTTTTGAAAGCTCTGGCCATGCTGAATGAGAATTTTAACGCTGAAAATATTGGGTTGCACTACCTATTTCAGCCCCATGAATATCTGTCCATTAAAAATCTGTGTGTTTCAAAGCAATTTAATTCTATTGAAATGCATTGTTCAATTCATGTTAAATGACATTTAGAGGGTATAAGCTTTTAGAAAATACATGGTTCATGTTGTTTAACCTGTTTCCATCAACGGGTATAAGGCGAAAATGTATCACCTGAACTATCCACATATAGGCCAAAAGCACATACTAGTGATGAGGGCCGGATTAACCCATTGGTTTTATGGGCATGGGCACAGGGGCTCATCCATCTACAGAGGTCTGCCCTGCCCCAAGGTTACTCTAGACCAGTGTTTCTCACTTTTTTCTTTCATTCCCACTTTGGAAGGGGGAGAATTTCCATGCCCCATCTGCTGCCAGCATGCAAAAAATGGTCAAAAAAGAGGTCCAATTTGACATTGTCAGTCATTTTGATGTTCATACAACTTGATTTATGATTCATGTCATAATGAAGTATAGGCCTCACTGAAATACTGTACTGAAATCACACTTCTGCTTGTGCCCTGGCTATTGGGAGCCTAAGTTCCACCCCTTCCGGTTTGCCCTGTGGGACCTATCGTCTGGAAAAATTTGAATGGGGGTATTTTTTTTTTCTGGTCCCAGTCAATATAAACCTTGAATTACACATATGATGTTTATGAATTTTAACATAATTTTTCATGTAAAGAGAGTTGCAGTTTGTCTCATGACTGTTGAATCAAAGCATTGTTCAAGTTTGTAACTTCAATGACTACAGCCTGTCAGTTGCATGCGTGACATCACTGAAGAGATTCAAGATTCAAGCACATGCTTTTGCATGCAAGCAGTCCAGGTACTAAAATGCAATCTATCACAAACTTGCCATCTGTCACACCTGTGAAATCCTGGTGCCCTAAACATGGGCTTGTTTTGTAAAGATTTCAATATTTATGAGCCCCCTGGGAAAAAAGCATTAGCTATAAACACTTTTTTTTTTTCAATTTGGTGCAATAGTCCAACAGTCTGTAGACAGCTTAGAACTTGTAAAGCTAACTTATTTCTTTTACAGTCTCTTAGGTCCATGGCCATGTCCAGTCAAGCTTCTGATAGATTGCAGACACAGTTTAGTACCTGGACTGTTTGCATACAAAAGCCTGTGCTTGAATCTCAAATAGTTTTGGTGATATTATAGTCTGAAGTTGCCAAAAATGCTCATGGGCACTTTTTTGGAAGAGGGGGTGTGTTTCGTGTTCTCCCTACGGAAAGGGTGACCTGGTGTACAAAGGATATTACTCAATATTCCACTTTTGTTTTTGTTTATTTCTCAAAAAGGGAAAGCAGGTCATAAACCTGAGACAAACAGGCATGCAATGTTTCACTTCTCATGTGCATAACAAATACCCAGCTCCCCAGCACCATCAAACCCACAATGAGGCCCCTGTAGTCCAATAACCATAAGCAACAATAATAAATATCAACCCATATCCAAATATCAAAATAACATCAACTAATAATAGTAAAATAATCATCAACCATAATAATAATAATAATAATAAAAAAGTGGAGGGAACTAGCTGTCCCAAACCTGTTCAATCGTCACAAGTGGCACCGGACAGAGAGGAATGTCAAAGTCTGCGACCTCATTTGGATTGCTGACCCAAACGCTTTGAGTGGTCAGTTTCGTCTGGGCCGGATTCTGACAGTCTACCCTGACATCCCTGACAACGCCAGGGATGGGTCTCTAAGCACAATGCTAAAGCGCGTCGTAATAGGGATACACTGAAGCGTTTGATTGATGCTACAGCGTATTTGGGCATGCAGGAGTTGGCATTTAGGGGACAGGATGAAGGGCCAAATTCAGATAACGAGGGAAACTATAGGAAGTTTGCACAGCAGTTGCTGTCTTCTGACGTTTCAAAATCATTTCTGCCACTTTTACAATACTGCAGTGTAAAGCACAAAAGACAACTGACATTAAAATGACATTGTCTTGAAAGATTTTGGGACATGCCCAGCTATGAGTGAGTCATTTATAATTTTAATAATTTTCAGCTAATAGAGGGAGAGCAGCCTTAAGAAGATCTGTTGGGATAGGATTCAGTAAGCATGTTGAAGCTTTAGCTGAGGAGATCAAGGACGTAATTTCTGATATATTGGTGGGTGTGAGTGAATCAAGGTATGCTACAGGCTGACTAGAGCTAGATGTAACCATTACATGTGGTGTAACTGGATTTGAGGTTGCAAGTCTAATCCGTTCAATTTTGTCATTAAAAAAAGTCATCGCTGCTATTATTGGAGTTATTTATTTATTCATTATTGGAGTTATTGGCATGGAGTGGGTCACCTCATTCTTACTTTTTTTTAGACGGGATATAGTGTTAAAAAGGAATTTCAGATTATTTTTTTTATTGTGTATAAGTGAGGAATAATATGCTGATTTGGCATTGTTAAGTGCTGTCTTGTACTCTTTTAAGCTATCTTTCCAAGCAAGGCGGAACGCTTCAAGTTTAGTGGCATACCATTTTCTCTCAAGTCTATGTGCAGCTTGTTTCAGTGAGTGAGTCTGTGTGGTATACCATGGGGCAATTTTTTCTTGTTTTCTAGTTTTCTTTATGAAGTGGTGCAACGATGTTGAATGTGGAGTTTAGTACATTAGCAACACTATTAGTTAATTAATCAACTTGGGTTGGGCTTGGAATAGAGCCTTTTAAAGCAGGCCTATATTGGCTCAGTAAAGGCTCAAGGAGAGAGGGAATTTTTGCTATAAAGTCATCTGTAGTTTGTGGAGTTTTGTTTCAAGTGTAGTAGTAAATCGAGTTAGGTGCTACATAGTCTAATGTGATTTTTAAAGTTATTAAGTGGTGGTCAGTTAGTGTAGGGTGTTGAGGTAGGGTTGTAAGTTGTTCTTTTTGTACTCTACATGTTAGTACAGGATTAATGGTGTGGTTATCTTGATGTGTAGGTGTATTTACATTTTGGCAGAAGCCGATGTGATCGAGTAGAGATTGGAACGCAATATTTTAAATTTTTAATTTAATAACTAGATAGGCCAGGAAGTCAGAGAATTCTGATAAGAATTCAGTGTAGTGGCCTTGGGGTCTACATAATGTTACAATTGTTAAGGGTTTAGCACCATTCCTATCTGGATGAATCAAGTTAAGGACAAGAACTTCAAAATATTTAAAAATATAATCAAGCTTAGGGGCCATAATTTTGAGATTTGAATTGTGAATTGTGGCTACTCTGCCACCGGGTCATTTTGAGAACGTTTTCATCGCAGACACTCTCACTGTCTGTCTGCTGCTAGGGTGACGGCGGGGAAGCAGAGAACTGTGTAGGACAGTAGTTCTGCCACCTGGATCAAACTCTGGTTCGTCAGGAACAAGCCGAGTTTAAGTGACGATAGTTTAAGAAACAAAAGGGATAAGTGGGTAGAAAGTATGCTAAATTTAGGAATAATATCAGCAATTTGGACTAGCGTTGCACACAGCTACAAACACAGTCTAAAGAGGAAATGGTATAGCATGCTTACCACAATGACATAGACCAGGAGCCCTCCAACAGGTCTTTGCAATACTCTCCAGGCCATCCTCTCCAGGACTTGCCTCCAGCTGATCCAGTTCTCCCAGAAAGTCGCAGAGAATAAAATGATAGTCAATTATTTCATGAGAACATGTAATACTGAGTTATTTGAATAGAAAAGTCTCTGGCGTAGGCCCCATCCATGGTCCAGGATTTCGAGAATCTTGACCCGGCAGATCCTGCCTGATTTAAGATGGCAGGGGCGGAGTCTACCCCCATAAATAAAGTTAAGGATACCCACCGGAGACAAAGCCAAAGGGTCATTCTGTTTGAAGACAAAAGAAAACATTAGGACATGTGAAACATATTAAACAAGGTGATGAACAGCATTTGTGCAAGGCGGTTAAACGCATAGACCATGATGAGGTAAAGGTTTTGAGATGAAAGTTTAGCGCTTGCCGCAAGCCCATTTCGGGCTTGTCACTTGATGGAACCTATGCAGCACGGAGCTTGCTGAAGCTCATTCTAAGTAGGAACAGAGTTGTTAAATGAAATCCATGTGCCTTGTACGAATCTTGCCGAAAGTCCATGCTAGGCGAGGGAGAGGTCAATAAATAAGATACTAAGTGGCGGATACAGAGCTTGCGGAAAGCTCTTGCTATACAGGGACAAAGACATTAAATAAAATCCGATCCGGCTAGAACGGAGCTTGCGGGAAGCTCAACTAGACATGGGCGAATTAAATATTTAGAACCTATGCGGCTGGTACGGAGCTTGTAGAAGCTCTTACTAGGCAGAAACAAAGACATTAAGATAATCCTATGCGGCTTGAGCGGAGCTTGCTGAAAGCTCGTACGAGGCAAGCAAAATCCTATGCGGCTTCAACAGAGCTTGCAGAAAGCTTGTATTAGACATGATCAGAGGCATGGGAAATCGTATGTGGCTTGAACAGAGCTTGCGGAAAGCCAATAAGCAATGACAGACAAATCTTAAGCGGCTTGGAAGTAGCTTGCCTTAATAGACAAGAACAAATGTTATAGATAAGATAAGATAATCTATATGCTATAGATTTGCGGAAAGCTAATAAGCAATGACAGACATAAAAGAATCCTATGCAGGTTGAACGGAGCTTGCTGAAAGATCAAACTAGGCAAACACAAATGCAATAGATGAAACCTATGCGGCTTGTACGGAGCTTGTAGAAGCTCTTGCTAGGCAGGAACAAAGAAATTAAGTTAATCCTATGCAGCTTGTGCGGAGCTTCCGGAAAGCTCGTAGCCCGCTGATGTTGCTGCTCTGATTTGCAATGACTGACCAGAGTAGGAAGAGGGAGGAGGGCTGCAACTTTTGACAACTAAAGCCAGATGTGTTCTAAACCATTCTCTGGCCATGGGTAGCCCGTTAGGAAGAATGAAAGAATGAAAAAAGGGGAGGAAACAGGACGTGACTTGAGAAACTTAATCATAGAACTGAAAGCGCAGAGCAAGCCATCAATTTTCGATATCTTAATGCTAACACCAGCACCAGAAATGTCAGTTTTAGAATGCTTAAGAAATAAAGTATAGTATGAAGCAGAGAAACAAATATCACTAAAGGACATCCCCGCGAAGGTGAAATGTTCAGATGCAGAGGTGAATTCCCCGGGGCGCATGAAACTGTAGAATGCCATAAGGAAAACTGCTTCGAGCATGCCATTTTAATAGTGACTGAAAGCCCAGAACACAGTGAAGACAACAGTTTGTTGAAAACGTCCAGCGTGATAGGCAAACGTTTATCTAGGGCCCTAGGCATAGATTTAGGGATACCTTTAAGAAGTAACCCGGTCAGCGGGCGTTGAAAACAGACTGGGGAAACCTGGATCGTGAAGTCTAGCGTGAAATTGAATGCCAGCTATAAGCTTGCGGATTGAGGAGATATTTAAATTACGAGACTGGAACCTATGTACCACGAAAGCACATGTGCAGGTGACCGCCTTGTAGGGGTTACAGAAAACTTAAGTCTGGGGAGGACTGAGCAAGACAGGATCTGAGTCCCCCTCGCCCAATCCTAATAGCCTAAGTGTTCAAGAAATATGAGCAGGTTGTCTCCTGTCCAGCAGCCTGGCATAATTAGGTATGGTTAAGTGGGCTTCAGTATATGTCCGGTGGCCATCTGAAGTGTGTATAGTGTGTGAAGTGAGTACTGCACGCCCTGACACTACCCCCTACTTTCCCAATCCAGCTAAACAAATGAGGCGCCCCTACCCCCAGATATGCAAGTGTCCAAAGTGTTAAGGTGAATAAACAATAGTAACATTTATTACCAAAAGATTAAAGGAAATGACCATAGGGTCACTAGCCCAGATGTAACAGAGCTTGGTTTTGTGAATGTAAATGACAGTAAAGAAATAAAACAATATTGTCCCTTCCTTGGAATGTGTTGTTGTTGACTCACGATTAGGCCTGTAGCGGCGCGGCTTCAAAATATAGTCAACGTCATATTTTGTCGTCGTCGCACACGTGGGTCACCCAAAACAAACTTCATTATTTGAACGAGGAGACCGAAACAGCGACCTCATCACGGCATACACAACAAAGCCCTTCAAAAGCCGGCCAAAATCTTCAAGGGTATGGGAGTACTTTAAATTTAGTCCGAAACGTAAGGGAATTGTCATTTGCAGTCTTTGCCACATCGAACTGGCATACCACACCAGCACAACAGCCATGCTGGAACACTTGAAGCGGAGGCACCTCCTTGTCTTGTGTAGCAGGTACAATAATAAGTAATAACTTTGGCTAAATTAATTTAACGTTTGTGTAGTGTGTTGTGCAGTTTGAGCTCAGTGCACTTTGGTAGTGTTAGTTATCTTAACTGTCCATGCAGTTTGGTCGTGCTTGTTTGGTTAGTAGTTAATGTTAGCTAGCTATTAGTGGTTAGGCATTTGTGTATTAGTTACATTTATTTAATGTTGGCTAGAATGGCAGCTAGCTTACGGCTGCAGAACACAGCTATCTAGCTGCTGCTAACCCAGCACGAACAAATTGCACAAAGAGCTAAATTAGTTTTTTTCTGATTCTGATTAATGAACTTATATGTAATCAATACAAACATTGATTTTGTTGGTATTTGAGGTGCATTATGGTGTTTATTAATCAAACAACATAAAAATAATCATTAGACTAATCGTCCAATTAGTCATTAGATTAGTCGATTAATCGATAAAATAATCGCCTGATTAATCGTTTTAAAAATAATCGTTTACCCCCAGCCCTACTCACGATTACCGTCAACCACCAGTAAACTTCCTCTACATTTACTGCACCATAACAATTTTAACCATACACCATGTTTAAGAAAACGCTTTAACCTTCTTTCAAAATGAATGAATTCCTCTCCCATATAACATCCAACTCAAAGACTTTCACTCATGTAAATAAACCTTATAACTAAAAACACATTGCCATCTATAAGTCAAGGTAAGCTAAAATTCCCAGTAATACTTCAGTTTACAGTTCTCAAAAAAAAAATAAAAAAAAAAAATCTTATTTTCACCTTTTACAAACAAAAAAACAATCAACAGTGTCAGTATGGAGTGAGGATGTAATGTGTGTTAGCCCTATTGCAATGTCATCAGGTGGGCACAGTAGTGTAAGCACGCTCTGATAATGTACACAGAAGCAGTCCTGGAGGGTGGATGTGTGTGTATGAGTGTAAACCAGTGCAGCTCCAGTTCAGGGCAGTCTGTAGGCGTGTGCATGTGTGGGTATCTGCAGGAAAGCAGTTCAATGTCTCTCCAAACACGAGTGTGTGTGCGTGTGTACATGTGCAGCTTCTGTTTGTTTCAGTCTGCATGTGTATGCGTGAGAGCGTGTTGCAAAATAGCAGTTCAATGTCTCTCCCAACACGAGTATGTGAGTGTGTGTGTGACAGCGCGCAGCAGTTCAGTTCAGTTCAGTTCAAGCCGTGCGACTATGCGTGAGTTAATCAGTGTAGTATGAATGGTGAGGTGCAATGTACTTATATTACCAACAGAAACCGAGATCACGTCGTGGATGCTTGGTGAATGGCAGGAGAAACCCATCTTCTAACTCGCAGCAAACAGATAGCAGACTTCTCTAACACCACGTGAGGGAAACATCAGCTCGAAATGGCAGCGCCTCTCTTGAAGCACAGGGTGGCGGGATTAGCACTTTCCAGGAAAATAAAGAGTAATTGCGACGAAATAAACTTTTCTAACGCTCTAAGCGCCCTAGACGATTAACAGATCCACAAGACTCATACATAAACGCGTTCTCAGCCGTCTTCACCTGTGAAGTCTGTCCTTACATCGCCATGACGCTACATAAAGCAGATAGCAAAAGTTAACTTAAAATAAACACAGCCGACTTCAGGGCTCGCACTATCAAAGGAAATGAAAACGTAACCATGTTACTGCCTTGAAACTTAAGTATTCAAACCATTTACAACACCTTCTTTACTTTTTTTCACCCAGCGTAGCTCTCTTAGCTTTCGCTTAGACCAGATTGCTCGCTTCTCTCTTCTTCTCCGAACCCCCGCTCGTGTACCCCCAAGCGCGTTCATGTCCACCATGTCTTAAAGGTATAGCACCTATCTGCACCCGCTACACACAGACTGTAGAAACTGAGATGGGAAGGAGGTGGTGGCAAAGAGACTAAACCAGGACCAGACCGTAGGACACAGACTTCAGAACTCCTGTAAGCGAAATCAAGAGAGTGCATCAGCCAAGACGTTGCGGTGGCCAGGGATATGCTCGGCTTTGATTATAAAATTAAAAAGGACAGACTGCCATGTCAAATGTCTCAGTAAAGACATGATGTGATGACATGAAGAGCGCCCCTTGTTAATAATAGAGACAGCTGATTCATTATCACAGAACATTGGAATACGATTACGAGACCAGAAGCTAACACCACAATAGAAATAGCTACCCTTCACATTTTTTGTTTTGTTGCAAAATTTTTGTTGAAAACATCCATAAAGCATTCAAAAAACCATTCACATGCAGTGACAGATGAATTGGCTGAAATACCTCCTGAACATCCTGCCAGGGTTCAGATCTGATTGACTGTTATGACTTGACTTTATTCCTGCCAACCACTAATTAATGCAAAAGGTTCACTTACTTTTGCACATAGCCTTTTGGACATTTAATTGATGTTTTCAACAAAGACATGAGATATAATTATTTATTTGGCACTGTTAGCCTTAGCACATTTGACAATATGTGACTTACTTGAAAATCAGATCACATTCTACGACCAAGTAATGCAGAAAATAATGCAAATAATGCAGAAATAATGTGAGAATCAGATCACATTATATGACTAAACAAAACAGAAAACTAGGTACCTCAAAGGGGTTCACAAACCAACACAACACTGTGGCCTACATCAGGAACTAAAACTAGTAGGTCAAGTGCACACACTTTAAAACATTTCAAGTTGGTTAAACTTGCAAATGAAAGTCAACCTGCTGCCTTAAAAATGCATGTTAACTCAACTTGAGGTTTGTCTTTGTTTCATCTCAGAAATGAAAGTTTAAAAAGTCCATTGTACTACATTGTTGTTGTTGTTTCAACATTGTGTTTTAAGTTGTCAAAGTTGATTTTTTTATCACTTGCTGTCTCAACTTGATACTTTAAGCTGAATCAAAAAAACATTGCACATTATCAGTACAAGAGAACTGTTAATCACATGTTGTTTCAACTTAAGACTGTGAGTTAAAACAATACAATATTAAACATCACAAATATAAAATACTTTCCTTAGCTAGTTGAACCAACACACATTTGTGCGTTATTGTAACTCATTGTTTTAAGTTAAAATAACTTACGATGTGATAAGACTTTCCATTTCAAGTTAAGAGGATTTAAATTCCAAATTTGTTTCAGCTTACAGAACACACAGAATACTCACATTTAACCAAATTTATTTGAAAAACGTGTATAAGCTTACCATACATTGTTCACATGCCTTCACAACCAAGCAGCTAACCAAACAGTGCAAATGATGGGGAAAATGGGGTTGTAGCAAGAGAAGATGGGATTGTGGGGAGAGAGAGACAGACAGACAGACAGAGAGGGAGGGAGAAGGTAGCAGACATGGAGAAGGTGAGGTAGGGTTGTAGCTAGACAAAATGGGGTTGAGAGACAGAGTGAGAAATGGAGGGAGGTAGAAGGTTGCAGACGTGGAAAAGGTGGAGCAGGGTTGAACAATAAACAAAAAATATGACAGTGAAAAATGACCAAAACATTATGAACAGTCATGCAATCAACAGTTAATGCTCAACATTGTTACGACACAATAGTCACAAAAACATTTGTGTTAATTGAACAGAAGATTTCAATCCTTGATATCTATGTGATATCTAAGCAGTTTATTTCTTAGACCATGTACTCTTGCTGAGCAGTGGTCTGATTTAATGTTCATACTGACCTTCTGCAGGAACTCAAAAGAGTACCTCATATTTTGTGGGTACTCAAGGTTAAGGCAGTAGATGGTGCTCACTAACATGGCAAAGCCGGTTGGCACAGCTCTGATGTCATGTAGGATAATCTTCTCCTCTACTACCACAGCCACATTAGAGTAGAGTTACTTTATTAATCCCGGAGGAAATTAAGGTGTCCAGCAGCGTATAAACATCATAAATATGTCCCATATAACATAACATATCCACCATATACATCATATACACACATATACATCATATACACATCTCACATGTACACATATACACAAATATACATCATATACACATCTCACATGTACACATATAAATCATATACACATCTCCCATATACATCATATACACACATATACATCATATACACATCTCACATATACACATATACATCATATACCCACATATAGATATAGATATATAGCTGACACTGTTATTCAATGTGACACAGACCCACAATTGAGCTCTGAAATTGAACCTTGGTCGATCAGTTGTCACCAGTTGCAACATAAACACTGTTCCACCACACCCATAAACATAGGTTTATTCACACTACACTACACTATCATAAATATGTCCCATATAACATAACATATACACCATATACATCATATACATCATATACACATCTCACATATACATCATATACACATCTCACATGTACACATATACACACATATACACATCTCACATATACATCATATACATCATATACACATCTCACATATACATCATATACACAGCTCACATATACATCATATACACATCTCACATGTACACATATACACACATATACACATCTCACATATACATCATATACATCATATACACATCTCACATATACATCATATACATCATATGCATCATATACACATCTCACATGTACACATATACAACACTGTTTCCCAGTAAAAGAAGGGACACCCCACCCCGCCCCCCCTCCCTACACACACACACACACACACACACACACACACACATCCACATACTCAGTGTCTGCAGTTTGTTAGTTGCCCAGTCCGTTTGTTTGTTTGTTTGTTTGTTTGTTTGTTTGTTAATTACTTGCCCATTAAAGACTTCCAAAGGGAACGCGTCCAGCAGATGGCCTTCATGTCCGATCAGCAGTCCAACTTCCATCCCTGTCATCATCACGTCAAGGGTTCTGCCATGAGCCTGAAGACATATAAAAACATACACATTTTAACATCTATTTTGAACAATTTAACAAGTGAGAAAGTGAGTGAGTAAGTGTGTAAACAATGGGACTGAAAGGCTGTGGTTTTAACCTAAACTAAATGAAACTAAATCCATGTCATAGAGTGGGATGTTTTCAGCAAGCGAGGGAAAAAGGAGAAATTGCGAGGGGGGGAAACTGATCTCTCAATCGAGTTTTTAGTCTAGGCTACTGCACTCATCACAACTCATTACCAGCATAACATCAGTTATCAAAACAACATTATCAAATTAACTGCCCTATTTGGGATAAATACAGTCGTTTGGTCTTGAGCATACACAGTAACGTAGGCTAATGTCATCGTCTAGCCCTGACTGTTAGCTAACTATTGGATAGCTAACTCATGTTCGGTTCAGGGGTGGGGAAACTGAGTGAAGAACCTCAGCCATATGAGATAAACAATGAATATTGTGGTCATGTTTTAAAACTACACCATTTAGTTATACATTGTATACATACATTAAACATTTCACATGTTTTAACAAAAGCATGACCGGTTAACGTTAAATGTGTCCATATTAGCAGAGTGGGGACTGAGGTTATCAAATCCTCGAGTTTAGCTTTTCCACAGCCTACATAGTTACTGATATTACGTTACTGCACCGATAGTTAATAGTTATTTAAAGATTGTTAGACTCACCTGGCACAGATGCTGTGTGGAAAAAATGCTTTGGTTTAGACAAGGCCATTCCCTAGTTGCAGTCAGTACAATGCTATCAGAGAAGGTTGAGATCTTTGGTGCTATATTCGTCCGCCAAAAGGCCATTGTCACTGAAAAAGTCTTCTTCTGTCCTTTCTTGTTGAAGATCCTGCAAAATGTGTAGCACGGAATTCAATATGATGTATCTACAGTGTACATTATTATTCCCATTCTTCAGTGTTGCCTTGGTTTAAAGAAGACAGTTTAACTCAAAAGTCGCTACATGTCACTGCAAATAGTCCTTTTTTGTAGGTCCCATCCCCCACTCCAGCATTTTTTCTCTCTCCTTTTTCCCAATCTTAAAGTTGAATTGTCAATGCATTCTAAACTCTAGATTATTTCACATTTTTTTGGCTCAAGATTATACAGATTACCACTATATTACAAAATGTAACTTGGTTTATTAGTTCTGGTAGTTCTGGCTATGAATACTGGGATGGGGTGCAGCTGTGTGAGGTTAGGTTGTCACTAAATGGGATGCAGGTATGGACTAAAATGACACCCTTGCATTTACATTTACATTTACATTTAGGCATTTAGCAGACGCTTTTATCCAAAGTGACTTACAAACGAGGATAACATTCAAGCTACAACACAATGAAAGAACTAACAAGGAGTGCATATTGCTAAAATAGAATCTGCACTATTTTAAGTTGAAAGTGCAATAGTGTAACGCAGTGTAGAGAAATTAAATTATTAAGTGCATTCTCAAAATTTACGCCAGGAGATATTCTTGGAAGAGCTGAGTCTTCACGAGTTTCTTGAAGGTGGAGAGGGTATCAGTTGATCTGGTAGCACTTGGGAAGTCATTCCACCAGCGCGGAACCAGATATGAGAAGAGTCTGGATTGACCTGCACAAGGTGTTGGTCGTGCTAGAAAACGTTCCTTAGAGGAGCGTAGCGGTCGTCGGGTGACATAGGGCTTCAGAAGAGTATTCAAGTAGATGGGAGCAGAGCCATCATTCACCCTGTAGGCCACCATAAGTGCCTTGAATTTAATGCGAGCAACCAAGGGCAACCAGTGAAGTTCAATGAACAGAGGTGTGACACGTGCCCTTTTTGGCTGGTTAAAGACTAGACGTGCAGCTGCACTCTGAATCATCTGGTGTGGTCTCACCGCACAGGCTGGTGGGCCTGATAGGAGGACATTGCAATAGTCAAGACGAGAGATAACCAGGGTCTGAACCAGGAGCTGGGTTGCATGTTGGGTTAGGTACGGCCTGATCTTCCTTATGTTGAATAGGGAAAAACGGCACGACCGAGCCACAGAGGCAACGTGATCTGCAAAGGTCAGCTGGTCATCGATCATGGCACCTAGGTTTCTTGCCACTTTGGTGGGAGAAACAGGGACACAGGGAGTTGATCTTCATACTGATGTCGTGATGTATGGCTTGTTTGGCTGGGAGGACCAGCAGTTCAGTTTTGGAGAGATTTAGTTGGAGGTGATGTCCTTTCATCCATGCAGATATATCAGAGAGACAGTCCGAGATTCGTGTTGACACCGTGGAGTCATCAGGTGGAAAGGACAGATAGAGCTGGGTATCATCAGCATAGCAGTGGTAAGAATAGCCATGGGAGTGGATGATTGAGCCCAGCGAGGTGATGTACAGGGCGAAGAGAAGGGGCCCCAGCACAGATCCTTGGGGTACTCCTATGGTGAGTTGGTGAAGTGCCGATGTCTGTCCTAGCCATGATACGTTGAACGGCCGTCCAGTAAGATAGGACTTGAACTAGGAGTGCGCTGTGCCATCAATGCCAATGTTGGTCAGCTTGTCCAGTGGGATGCTGTGGTTGACCGTGTCAAATGCTGCTGATAGGTCCAGCAGGATGAGCACTGAGGACTGACCTGCCGCTCTGGCCTCTTTTAATGCTTCCGTCACAGACAGAAGCGCCGTTTCAGTGGAGTGGCCACTTCTGAAACCGGATTGGTTGGAGTCGAGGAGGTTGTTCTGAGTGAGAAATCCTGTGACCTGTTTAAAGACAGCTCGTTCAATGGCTTTGGAAAGGAAGGGGAGAAGATAGACAGGCCGGTAGTTCTCCACTTGAGTGGGAGCAAGGGATGGTTTTTTGAGCAGCGGTGTTACCTGGGCTTGTTTGAAGGCAGTGGGAAATGTACCCCTAGTTAGTGAAGCATTCATCACATGTGTGGTTGCTGTCACAATGGTGGGGGTTATGGCCTGAAGAAGGGTTGTTGGGATAGGGTCCAGAAGACAAGAGGTAGGCCGGCTGTCTGTGAGAAGCTTAGACACCTCTGCCTCAGAGAGAGGAGTGAAAGAAGAAAAGGAAGCAGTTGGTTTAGAGAGGCTAGGAGAAGGAACCTCTGTAGATTGGTTTGAGAACTGACTACTAATAGCTGCAACTTTGTTAGTGAAGAATGCAGCAAAAGTGTCAGCTGTGAGGTTAGTTGGAGGAGGTGGAGGAGGTGGGTTTAGTAAAGATTTAAAGGTGGAAAAGAGTTTCTTGGTGTCCGTGGCGTTGTTAATCTTGTCGTGATAGAAAGCCTTTTTCGCAGCAGTGACACTGGATGAGAAGAAAGATAGTAGTACTTGGAATTGTGTTAGATCGGCCAAATTCTTAGTTTTGTGCCATTTCCTTTCAGCAGCTCTGAGGTTAGTGTGCATTGACTGAAGTGAGTCAATAAGCCACGCATGAGACTGAGTGGGTCGTGCGGGTCTGGTAGACAGAGGGCACACACGATCCAAGCAGGATCTCAGCGTAGAACAGAGTGACTCTGTGACATTTATCTAGGTTGCCTTGTAACAACGCCAAGTGACCTACAAATATACATCTGTAAACAATCTAAAATTATTTAAGAAACTTTGCAAATAAAAGCTTATTACTGCTAGACTTCACTTTAGCCTTATCCCTCCTAGAGATTAGCGTGAGGTTATGGTCACCATGACCGAGAAGTCCTTCAGGCTTGAGCAAATACACTGAGAGTTAAGACGAATGGCAACCAATTGGTGGGTTACATATATTTCACTCGGAGTAAATCTTGGACTTTCTCTTAGATAAGCCTTGTTAGTAACAGTAGCTTTATATAGTCACCTTTAGGCTATAAGCTCAACCTAACATTAGAAAACGATTTGTGGTAAAATATTTCAGTCTTCACTGCTTATAGTCCGGGTGATTTGTTATGCAGAGGTGAACATAACGCCTGTAATTAGGTACGAACCATCTGGACTATCAAGTTTCAATGCCAAGTTTGAATAGGAAATACAACAAGATGTAGGCGCTATCATTACCTGCCAGAAAGTAGTGAGAGGAACAGGTGAGTCAGTTAAATTGAAAGGAGGAGACAGAGTGAAACACATGACCACATCGCATGGTATGTAACACTCACAGAAAAGGGAGGGAAAAAAAAGTCAGATTCTAGTCTGCTGACATGTGACAGCCATGCCATGCCAAATGGGGTCAGAACTGTTATGCTTTGGACAATTGCTGATAATTTGGTCGCGAAAAACAGTATAGGGCAGTCTAGTAGCCTACATAACCAAATCAAATTGCTGAATAATCGAGTAGCCCTACAGTTTATTTAGAAAACCAGAGTGAGCAAGCACAAGACACGATATGAAACTTACTGCTTGATCAACGTATCCGCTTGACACCTGCACCTCTGCAAAGTGCGCCCCGCAGTCTTGTTCCGTTGGTGGTTTGCAATCCATATCAGGCCGGGGCGCAGATGGGGGGGGTGTGTCCCCCCCAGATTCAGATTGACTTTAACCACTCCAACCTGAAGACAGTGCTACCTAAATTTCAACAGCATGTCTCCTGCAGCACCAGAGGAGACAAAACACTGGATCATGTCTACACCAACATTGCTGGTGCCTACACAGCAACTCCCCTCCCCACCTGGGGCAGTCTGATCACCTTTCTTTGTTTCTCACCCCGAAGTATTCACCGCTCATCAACCGCGTGAAACCAACAAAGAAGCCAGCGGGGGTAGACTCTGTACTCCAGGACAGGTTCAAAGACACAGACTGGAGCAGATTTACCTCAGTGGCCACTGAAGGCACTCATGTGAACATTGACTCTTACACCTACTCAGTATGACACACATGACACATGACAATGCCTTCAGATCAGGGGACACACAGGCCTACAGTACATCCAGGGCTGACCTGAAGAGGGGTATCAAGAAGGCCAAGCACAGCTACAAGCTGAAGGTGGAGGAACACTTCACAACCTCTGACCCCCGACGCATGTGGCAGGGCATTCAGGCCATATCTGACTACAAGCCCAGCAACTCCACACAGACAGCCATGCATCTGTCCTTCCTCGACAAGCTAAATGACTTTTATGCTCGCTTTGACAAGGACGACAAGGATAAGACTGCCATCACCCTCCCCCCTGACAACCACCATACTCTCACACTCACTGTCACAGATGTCCACAACGCACTGGGCCACATCAATGCCCGTAAGGCCGCTGGACCTGACGGCATTCCTGGACACGTGCTGAGAGCCTGTGCTGGGCAGTTTGCAGGGGTCTTCACAGACATCTTCAACAGGTCCCTGGCCCAGGCAGCAGTACCAGCATGCTTCAAGACCACCTCCATAGTGCCAGTGCCGAAACACTCATCACCTACGTGCTTGAATGACTACCGCCCTGTAGCACTCACGCCCATAGTGATGAAGTGCTTTGAACGGCCAGGTTCTGGCACACCTCAAGAAATGCTTGCCACCCACACTGGACCCTCACCAATTTGCCTACAGAAGCAACAGAAGCACAGAAGATGCGATATCCACAGCGCTTCATTGTGTGCTCTCACACTTGGACAACAAGAATGCATATGCAAGGATGCTGTTTGTTGACTTCAGCTCAGCATTCAACACAGTCATCCCCTCCAAGTTAATCGCCAAACTCAGCGACCTTGGAATCAGCAACCCCATCTGCAACTGGATCATGGACTTCCTGACCAACAGACCCCAGTTTGTTAGGTCAGGCCAAAACCAGTCCACCACCCTGTCACTGAGCACCGGTGCACCACAAGGCTGTGTGCTATCCCTATTCCTCTACTCCATCATCAAGTTTGCGGATGACACCATGACGATTGGACTCACCAGTGACAACGATGAGTCTGACTACAGGGAAGAGGTGAAGCACCTGGCTGCATGGTGTGCTGACAACAACCTGCTCTTGAACACCAGCAAGACCAAGGAACTCATCGTGGACTTCAGGAAAGAGAAGGGAAACACCCATGACCCCATCCACATCAATGGTATGGCTGTGGAACGTGTTACCAGCTTCAAATTCCTGGGGACCCACATCTCCGAGGACCTGTCCTGTTTGACCAAGCCTGGTCAAGAAGGCTCACCAGCGCCTCTTCTTCCTAAGGACACTAAAAAAAAACCACCTGTCCACTGGCATCCTGAGCAATTTCTACCGCTGTGCGATCGAGAGCATCCTGACTAACTGTGTAACAGTTTGGTATGGAAATTGCTCTGTCGCTGGTTGCAAGGCTCTGCAGCGAGTGGTGAAAACTGCTCAGAGAATCACAGGGACTCCACTTCCTGCCATTGAGGATGTTCACAAGATAAGACATCTGCGACGGGCACGCAGCATTCTGAAGGACACCTCTCATCCTGCCAACATACTATTCCAACTCCTCCCCTCCAGAAGGTGCTACAGGAGCCTCCAGACTAAAACCACCAGGTTCAGGAACAGCTTCTTCCCCACAGCCATCACACTACTGAAAGCTGTCCCCCACTGAACCTCACACTGCACTCTGCTGCTATACCCCTTGGACTGCACATCTGTACATCTGTATATACTTAATACATCTGTACATATGTATCTTTAGCACATCTGTATATTGCACATCTGTATATACTTCTGTATATACTTCTGTACATCTGTATATACTTAACACTTAATACATATGTACATAACTATCTATAGCACATCTGTATATTGCCCTTTATATTGAATCTATATAGCACATCTGTATATTACCCTCATTATCTCTTCACCTTACATGTATATTACCCTTCTGCCTAATTATTATTCTGCCTATTTATTATTACTACTCTTATCTGATTATAATTTGCTCTTTAACTGTACATATTGCATATACTGCACTTGCTGCTCTTTGCACTTCTGATTAGATGCCAAACCGCATTTCGCTACCTGTATTTATACATGAGTAATGACAATAAAGTTGACTCTAATCTAATCTGATCTAAAACCTTGATCCGTCCCCCCCAGTTACAGGGCAAAAAAATATATGTAGGTCTGATATGTATAATAAATCAGACTCCTGTTTTAGGGTCTAAAACATTTTATTTAACATACCTGAACATGAAACATACATGAAAACCTGGATTTTTTTTGCCGTTACCATCGAGCTCCCAGCAGGCTCAGCACTTGTGTTTTCGTTAATGTTAAGGGGTCCTGAAACTTAGGAGCTGCCTCAGTGGTGCCTGTCAAACTTGTAGTGGCAATACCATTGACCATTGACAGGTACCATTGACAGGCACCAATGAGGCAGCTCCTAAGTTTCAGGACCCCTTAGAAAACGCAAGTGCTACTAGAAGGAGCTCAATTATTAGTCAATCCCAGAGTTATGAAAAAGTCGAAAAAGCAAAACACCATGGGGGTGACAGCTTTGACCCCCCTCCAGTTCAAAAATACTATCTGCGCCCCTGATATTAGGGGTGCCCGCACTCGGTTTGCGAATTACGTTCTACCAGTGTCTTCCCTATATGCATTCTGGTAATATAATCGGGGAATCGAATTTGAGCGCCTACATCAAAACACAGAACAACTGTGAGCTAATGACAGCGTCAAAACCGATGTTCTTCACCACGCAGTAGCGTTACTCTCCTTTGGATGTCACCTTCTTTTTCAGCCTGTGGGCTTCAACAGCCCTCACTTTGGCATGCAAAAGACCCACATATTACTCCCGCGGCATGCAAGAACAACCTAGATACGTCACAGTTGCAAGCACAGGGATTGGTTAAAAGCCAATTTGTACCGCATAGTGCATAGTGATGTGCTTATATGCTAAATGTTTTCAAATGCAGGTTTGGTAAAAATACGCTTTCAAATTAAAAATACTCTGCCACACATTAACTGCTTATTTAGCTCTTGATATGAGTTTCACAACACATAAGAGATTTTAGAAACATGTTAAAAATGATTTCACCGAAGGGGGTCTTTAAATTTATCAGTTACCCAAACAGCTTGAATCTGCCGGAGCAAGCGTTATCTGGCGTTACAACACAAGGGAGCAAACATACCACAGTGCGACACAGCACAGTGATAGCAGACAGCATGAAAAGTACAACAAGAAAACATTTGAAATATGGAGAGCTTATCAAGTGGTTGAACACCGGCTTGAATGAAAGTACAAGCTAACTAAATCTTGCGCTTCCTTTTCACAGGGTAAACATATGGGCCCACAGCACACTCCTCTCTAAAGAGGCACTACACTATTAGGTTACTGAACCTCAAATGTTATGATTATGTAAATGTGAATGTTATCAGGAAGTGATACTTGTGGCATTTCTTAGCTCTGGTTTAACGTAATAATGTAATTAGAAATGTAAATAAAAAATAACAAAACTCCACAAATGACAAAACTCCACAGAAAACACAACAGGGTGGGTCCATTCTTAGGCATATGTTTTTTTTTTTGTTTTTTTTGTTTTTTTATAGATACTTGAGATACTGAGTTAAAATGTTGCGCTATCTGAGAAGCATTTGACACGGAGTGACCAAGGAAGGAATGATAGACATTTATTGGTACTTTGATATGCATTATTCTATATTTCAGTTAAGAAATCATGAGATGTTTCACAGAGATGAATACATATGAAAGGCATATTAATATTAGTATTTTTATGTAAATTCAAAGCTAGTTTTCTTGTGAATTGTTCATCACAGCAACTAGCGAATAATTCTGTTGATCTGGACGAAAGTATATTGTTAAAAATATACCTCGTAATATCACATTGCCGCACTCTTTCTGTTGCTGCCGGACTACAGGTGGCAGTTTTAAGTAGGCCGCTATCCCAAAGACGACATGGTCAGAGAGGGTAAAAGCAAGAGGCATAAACGAGCGTCAAGTTCTGTATTCTATTCTCACAAGTTAGTTATTGCTTCCTGTCTCATTTTCACCTGCCCATTTCTTAGTTACCTGTACCTTGTTAATGTAGTTGGGTCTTGTGTTTTTCCTGGTTTTGTTCTGTCCCTTGCTTGGTCATTATGTTTGTCAAGTTGCTGTGTTGCTGTCCCTCAGGGGCAGATCACAAATGCTCTAAAAAATTAAAAAAACTAATTTGGTGATCTTAGAAAGAGGTAAATGGATTTTTCAAATATCTGAATATCCAGTGTATATAGAAAATATTGTGGTTACGTTTATATATATATAAACGTAACCACAATATTTTACATATATATATATATATATATATATATATATATATATATATATATATATATATATATATATAAATGTAACCACAATATTTTACATCACTCTGGTTTATGTGTCTTGTGTTTGGGTCTGAACGGAAAAGTGATTCTGTCACTCACTGTTTCTGTAAAGTAGACTGAATAATATGATTGTGGACAAACTATAATGGCATATTCTCTGTGCTGATACCAACTTTCAATCTGTCTTGCAGATTTGCTGACTGCCGTCTTACAGACAGATCCTGCAAGATTGTGGCTACTGTTCTACAGTCACCAAACTCCCTGATAGAGCTGGACCTGAGTACCAATGTCCTGGGAGATTCTGGAGTTCTGCTTCTCTCAAAGGGTCTGTCCAGTACTAATTGCAAACTACACACTTTAAGGTGGGTGTTAGATCCAGTATTTATTTATTGTGTAAGTTTCCTGATTAATTAAAGGAACCATGACAACAGAAGAATAGCACATCAACTGGTCGGCACATTGAAAAAGTAGCATTGGACATATAGAAGATTTACTATCATTTACAGTAACTAATCTTAGTGTCTCCCTTTCTCTGTCATTTTTTTTTGTGTGTGTATGTGTGTGTGTGTGTTAGGCTCTGTAACTGTGGTATCTCAGATGAAGGTTTTGTTTGTCTGGCTCTCTGTCTGATGTTAAACCCCTCCTGTGTGAAAGAGTTGGATGTGAGCAACAATCATCCTGGAGAATCAGCACAGAAGCTGTTATCTGATACACTGGAGGATCCTCACCGCAAAATTGAAGCACTTAAGTATGTAAGCTACAATAAAAAGACAAATATTTGACAGAAACATTAGCCTAATCCAAGTCTTACTTTGATTGAAAGCCTGGGCTTTTATTTGGATATATATGGCCTTATACTGGCGCATGGGCTGTACCTACTTTCTTTGCCAACTTTTTATTAAATTTCACTCAGGTGTATATGTAAGGGATAACGGCCAACAAGGTGTGCTGTTATACGGAATTAATGAATGAGGCAGATGTGAATAACAAGCTTTCTCTGCCAAGTTCATTAATTCAGTACACTGTAAACCCTGACATGTTTGATGAACATAATGTATTTGGGAAAACTTTTGACATTTGAATTTTTCAATTGAACATAGCTTTCAGAATAACTGACTTACCTCACTCACTATCACCTTCACTATCCTTCACGATCCTTTGTAATACACTGAAGCCATCAAAATGCAACTTTTAGAATTGTGATGTTTTTCACAATACTCATTGCACTGATCAAATATCAAATTAATAAGAACATGTACCCTATTGTGGAGTTAAAACCACTATTCCTCAGCTGAATTCTCACCATAGGTAAGTAACAGCTGATTCTGAATCAGCTCAAAACAGTTCCCCTCCAGCAGCTAATTCAGTCCTACAATTTTTTTTCCCAGTTTCAAAAATCCAAAACTATGAAAATATACAAATACGCAAATATAGCTCAGCCAGTGTCACCCCCCCCACTGTTGCCTAGATAGGTTCCTACCCTAATCAGTCAAAGCTTGAACACGACTTCTCAGACACAACAGCTAATTTCAACCTTCGTCAGATGAGCCACAAATGAGAGTGCGTGCTGGCTACACAAGTGGAGAATCTCTATTTGTTAGCAACAGTTGGAATAAACATAGCTTAAATTTATAAATGTTTTTCAACATTTCAACATTTACAAATAGCTATGTAAACTTTGTTCTCAGTTGGTTTACCTTACTTACTTCCTTACTTACTTGTGCCGAGTGAGAGGCATTTTGAACATAATTATCTGGGGAGAATTCACTGGGGAAGCGGAAAACTCCACTTCATGCACTGACACTATCCAAAATGTTGCATTGGTTTACAGCACCGTGGGACATCCTCCGGGGAGCAGAAAATTTATTTGCAGGAAGATAGTCAACCAAAGATAACAGGAACATTTTACAGTTCCTGACAATTATTTTCAGCAGTAGCTTAGGAGATCAAGGCACAGACTGCATGAGATTATACCCAAAGACAGCTTCCAAACTGCATATTTTCTTGTAGCCAATGCATAACAAGATGCATATGTCTCAATCATCACCCATTAGCTTCACATTCATATTTGCATTCACAATATAGAAATATATATTTGATGATGAATGACGTCAATATAAATACACACAGTCAGGTTAGGTCAAGAGAGAACATTATTATAAATAGCTAAAATACACATATTCTGGGCAGCAACAAAAAATCCCTACTGAAAATAAATACATAAGTACAAGAAAACTGAATTGTACTACTCGGCTGGGTAGGGAAAAAAGGTGTTTGAAAACACAGTGAAGAGTAGAACTAACAGGGTGTCCTTCATGCAAATCTCATATATACTGCTTTATATATAATCTTTCAATAACCTATTATGGGCTTGCTGTGTAATATAAAACCAAATATAGGCATACATGTGAAGAGCCTGTAGATAGACTTGTACAAGTTGGCAAAGCTAATGGTTGATTCAGATAAAGTGGATCTTGACAGCATTTTGTCGAATTGGTATGTGTCATCAGAATCGGTGTAATCCAAAGGCACTTCCAAGCATCTTTTGTAGAGGGAAGCTTGTCTCTCAAATGGTTAGAAGATGATCGTGCCAAGTTGATATTCATGTTGCATCCAAAGACATAGATGGTTTCATCTGAATACCTAGAAGAATAAAAACTGACTCATTCCATATATCTAACATAATAAAGTCAGTTTGGTAAGTGGAGGGTGGTGACTAAATGGCTGCACCGCATTATTTGGTCATAAAATGTAATGTGATTTTCCTCATGAGAAGTCACAAGTAGTCTACAGTTAAACACAGTCTATTAGAGCTATACCACAAAAGAGATAGCTACCTTTCACATTTTTCGCAATATTTTTGTTGAAAATAATCATAAAACATTCAAAAAGGCAAACCATCCATATGCAGTGAAAGAAGAACTGGTGGAGCTCTTAAAATATAAAAAAAAAAAAAACACTGTGTGCCAAAAACAAACAAAAAAAACACAGTGTGTACCATATCATTATGTTTTGTTTCCATAGCCAGGTGTTTCACTGTCTTGTGTCTCCAGCCCCCCACCTAAATTAATTTATTTGCTTCATCATTGACTCACCTGTTCTTCATTATGCTGCTTTAGAGCAACTTTTGGCAGCATTTCAGTGTACTTTGCTACATGAACCATGAATTGAATTATTATATGTTTTGCAATTAAGATACTTTCATATTGGGAGCAAATGTGTGTTCAAGAGTATATTTCAAAGTCCTAATGATAGTCATAGTAGTGCAGTATTATCCCCTTATAGTTCGATCTAACAGCAATATCATGAAGGTAACTTCCAAAAAATTACTCAGCAAGAACTTTTGAGTGAAACCACTCAAATGCACATCATCTGTTAACTCCATTACAGACAATCAGTAGTTACTGTAACAATTAATGTACTAGTAAAATTAAACTTCTCAATGGCAAAAATATGTGACAGCTTCCTACAAACTGGGCTTTTGTCATAACTCACTAACTGGAGGCAGGATTCAAACGCATCAATATTGCCACACTTCTCAAAAAGGGGGACTAAGGTGATCCCAAGGTTGAATTGTCAATACATTCTAAACTCTAGATTGATTAACATGCAAGACTTTGGCACAACATTATACAGATTACCACATAACAAAATGAAACTTTTTTTTTTGTTCTGGAGGTTGTTCATAAAACCTTTGCTTTGGCTATGAATACTGGGATGGGGTGCAGCTGTGTGAGGTTAGGTTGTCACTAAAGGGGATGGACAGGTGTGGACTAAAATGACGCTCTGCTCTTGCATTTATCTAGGTTGCCTTGTAACAATGCCAAGCGACCTACAATTATACATCTGTAAATGATCTAAAAATATTTAAAAATGTAAAAGCTTATTATTGCTTAGGTTTTCATTCAGTTCTGTAACTGAGGGACAGCCATGCCATGCCAAATGCAGAACTGTTATGCTCTGGACATTTGCTGATAATTTGGTTGTGGGGGGAAAAAAAAGAGTATAGGACAGGCTAGTCAGTAGCCTACATAACCAAGCCAAATTGCTGAATAATTGCATAGCCCAACAGTTTATCTAGAACACCGAAGTGAGCAAGCACAAGAAATTACATAAAAACGTACTGGTTGATCGTGTCAACCGGGGACTCAAATGCGGCATTAGCGGAGGAGTTAAACAGTTTTTTTGAAGCCCAGGCGCAGCACACAGCCACACCACCCCCCGGACCACCTCCCCAGCCTACACTACAGAACACACCACCCATCAGCACACCTCCCCAACCCCCACTCCAACCAACAGCAATCACCGGCACTCCTCAGCTCGCCTTGAGGGTCACGCCTGAGGAGGTGAGAGGAGTACTAAGGGCCGTTAACCCCAGAAAAGCCACTGGCCCGGACGGAGTTCCAGGGAAGGTGCTGAAGGCCTGTGCTGACCAACTAGCACAGGTCTTCACAGACATTTTCAACAGGTCATTGTAACAAGCCATCATCCCGACCTGTTTGAAATCAGCCACCATCATCCCTGTCCCCAAAAAGTCACCCACAACCAGCCACAACGACTTCCGCCCCGTAGCACTCACCCCCGTCATAACGAAGTGCTTTGAGAAACTGGTTCTCCGCCACATCAAAACCTGTCTCCCCCCACCCTGGACCCACACCAGTTTGCATATAGGACCAACAGATCGACAGAGGACGCAATAGCCACAGCTCTCCACTCTGCGCTGAGCCATCTGGAGAGACAAGGGAGCTATGTCAGAATGCTCTTCATCGACTACAGCTCAGCTTTCAACACCATCATACCGGACATCCTGATCCCCAAGCTGTTCAGCCTGGGGCTCCCACCATCTACCTGCTCATGGATCAAAGACTTCTTAATCAACCGGCCCCAACAGGTGAAACTGGGCCGCCACCTTTCATCTGCCCGCACCCTCAGCACTGGCTCACCGCAAGGCTGTGTGCTGAGCCCACTCTTGTACTCGCTCTACACATACGACTGCAGCCCCACACACTCAGAGAACATCATCGTCAAATTTGCTGACGACACAACGGTGGTGGGGATGATAACAGGGGGGAATGAGGAGGCCTACAGAGATGAGGTCCTGAACCTGGAGAGGTGGTGCGCAACCAACAACTTAGCACTAAACATCTCCAAGACAAAGGAACTCATCCTCAAACAGCGCTACCTCTGCCCCCCTGTACATCAATGGTGAATGTGTAGAGCGAGTACAGTCATTCAAATTCCTGGGGGTCCATATCTCTGCAGACTTAACCTGGTCAACCAACACGTCAGCCTTGGTCCCAGCAACGACTACACTTCCTCAGAGTGCTCAAAAAGGAACAACTGAGCACAAGTCTGCTGGTGACCTTCTACCGCTCCACCATAGAGAGCCTGCTGACCTACGCTGTGTCAGTGTGGCACTCAAGCTGCACAGTGGCAGACAGGAAGAGGCTGCAGAGGGTGACCAACACCGCACAAAGAATCATTGGCAACCCCCTGCCTTCCTTGACTGACATCTACAGTTCCAGATGTCTGAACAGAGCAAAAGGGATCATAAAGGACATTACTCACCCCGGCTTCCATCTGTTCAACCTGCTACCCTCTGGCAGGCGATACAGGTCCATACCAGCCAGAACAAATAGACTCAGAGACAGCTTTTTCCCTAAAGCTGTCACAATACTCAACTCTAGTCTGCACTGAGAAACTGACATACTCTGCACTGGATGTCACATGCACCTCTTGTCATAGTGCAAAATACAGCTTACAAGTGGCCTATCAACAACCAATATTTATTACTGAAGGCTGCTATCACATGTCACTTTACCTATACCACCAGAGTATCACCAAACCATTTTTATTGTTATTACTTATTTTATATTTTATTTTATTTTATTTTTTAATTTTTTTTATTTATACGGTTTTATATTTTGTTGTGTAAACCTTGGGCAGATCCACAACTCAACCCAACTGCCAGGGGTCATGCAGCAGGAGTATTATCCCACTGTACATTACATGGTAGTCAGTCCATAGGAATTATGGCTGGACAGTGTAGCAGTTCTAGTTCTAGCTCACTGAGTTAACTCAAGTGCAGAGGGAACTCAGTGTTCAAAATTTATTAACAAAAACTTTGTAACGCTCAGAAGATAACAAGGCAAAAAATTCAGAGAACAAAAGAACAGTCCAGCACAGAGCAGGGAGAAAAAAGTAGAACTAGTCCAGGGTACAGAGAAGACAGTCCAACTGAAAAGGCAAAAAAAAAAAAACTCAGCGTAACAGCAAGGCAAAAACATAGGTTCACTCACCAGCAAGACCACAAAGACTCAGTGAAGGGTGACACAAAAGAACCACTATAAATACACAGACAATTACACCATGTGACACTTTAATTGAAACCATTGAGACAGGCAATCAGGAAATGGCGGGAAAATCAAGACCGAGTATGATCACATGACAGTAGAGACACAGACACCAGACAGAGAGGGACATAGGCAAAATAGCGACCCCTAGAGGCCAGAACAGTCCTTGACTCCAACATATATATATATATATATATGAATATGTTATATAAAATATAATATATATATATATATATACCACTGCAGGGATGGTCAGTGCCCGCCATGCCTCACAACTGGAGGCAACAGCAGAGGCAGACTTAAAGGTATTGAGAGTGTCCGCTTGTCAGATGTGAGGGGCGAGATTATTCCACAGGAGGGTGCACAGTAACAAAAGGTTCTTCATCCTATGGTAGATTTTGATATTCTTGGGATTACAAGAAGACCAGAATTTTGGGATCTTAGGGTTCTAGGAGGGTGGTAAGGGACAAGTAAGTTTTTAATATGTGTTGGAGCATGGCCATTGAGGGCTTTGTAGGTTAGGAGGAGTATTTTAAAATGAATTTGACTTTTAATAGGGAGCCAATAACTGTCATTGAGCTATGACAGTGTCAACACAGATATTCACTACGCACTACTCTCCACTGGATGTCACATTCTTTTCCAGTCTGGGGGCATCAGCACTCCTCACTTTGGCATGCAAATGACCGACTTATGCAAGAACAACATAGATACGTCACAATTGCAAGCACAGGGACAATTTGCGCTATACACACTTATAGCCAAATATTTCCAAGGGCAGGATTGGTAAAAATACACCTGGGGGTAAATAGCCACATTTACTATGCTCACCGGGTGCAAACAATATTGTTCCCTATATACACCCAGGATGTTTGGTGTTTGATGGTTTACAGCATGAATATGGAAGTCTATTCAAACTTCTTGGACACCAAAGGGAACTCTGGCAAGCACTGTGTTTCAATGGCAAATGTCACATAAAGTGTACTATTCCCTCTGCTGATGCCATTCTACTACATTTTGTTTCAGTATAATTTGATTCATAGTGGCATCTTGCATATTTTGTCTTGTGTTATAATGTTGTCAAACTTTCTTGCAGACTTGCTGACTATAAACTCACGGATAAGCCCTGTGCGATTGTGGCTTTACTTCTACAGTTACCAAACTCCTTGATCGAACTGGACCTAAATCACAATGAGCTGGGAGATTATGGAGGTCAGCTTCTCTCTGAGGGACTGTCTAGTCCCCATTGTAAGCTGCAAGCATTAAGGTTGGTGTTGTTCTTTTATAATTACCGTATAGGCCTTCATATAAGATGCAGTTTTTGTTCTAAAAATACCTCTTAACAAAGGGGGTGGTCTTATATTTGCGGACTAGGCAAAACAAGGGAAGCTTGCGGCAAGAACAATATTAAGCGTTTTGACGTAACCTAAATGAATTGGCCACCATCCCTCACAATAGTGCCACAACACTGAATAATGGAGAGCTCGAGAGATTATCTTAACAAAGTGTTTTAAAGGCTTGTCAAATTAACATTTACATTATATTCATGCATTTAGCAGACGCTTTTATCCAAAGTGACTTATATTTGTGAACTATCAATTACATCAGGGCCAGTCTCCCTCAGAGCAACTTAAGGCTAAGTGTCTTGCTCAAGGGCACAACAGTGGCAGCCAGGATTCAAACCCACAATTTTCAAGGTTACTTGCATGCTAGCCAGGTTCCTTACCCGCTTTAAACAAATTAATATATAAAATAAATTAACCAACAACTTAGATGGAGTTATGGCACCAATTTCAAAATTATGGCAGTGAACGTGGCCGAATCCTCAAGTAGCTCTCAAGATGCCAAAAAATCACGGAGTGCAATGTTCCTCGGTGGCAAACCCAGAAAGAACGTCTTAAAAGTGCAAACAGTTAAAGAAAATCTTTTTGCAGGCCTCAGTGTGGCTGTTTCCAAGAAATTGACAGGCAAGTTCGTGAATATGGGATGGAAAGATGTAAAGATGGAATGCCCATAACCGGATCCATAATACTTGGCTTTGGAGATGGAGCCATGGAGCTGAATATACACACAAATGAATTCAAAGCTAGTCTCAGGTGGTATAAAAGAATAAAAGAATAATGCGGTACAATGGACTGTCACTTTGTCGCAGAACAAGCCTTTCCCAGTGCCTGTCCACAGACTTCGAGTTGAAGCTGCTGTCACCCCTATGTTTTTTGATATGCCAACATCTGTTGATTTTGCTAAAAGAGGTGACAAATCAGTCAATGTGAGGTTGGCAGGGGAATGAGAAAAGCAGGATCACGGTTATGTAGACATGTCACGGAACTAAACTTCCACCATATGTGATTCTGAAACGCAAGACTGTCCCTAAGGAGGCCATACCAGCTGACATGATCGTGCCTGTACAGGAGAAGGGCCGGATGGACACTGAACTGGTGTTAGACCGTCTCAAGTTTGTGTGTGGCAGGCGCCCTGGTGAACCTTTAAAAAAGAGGAACATGCTCATTCTGGATGCATTCCGTGGGCACCTGACGAAGCCAGTTAAAACAAGTATGGAAAATGAACGGCGACCTAGTGATCATTCCGGGAGGAATGACAAGCCCGCTGCAGGTGTTGGATGTTGCCGTCAACAAGCCATTCAAGGATAATCTGCGCAAGAGGTACATAGAATGGCTCCTGTCATGTAACCATGCACTAACACTGCCCGGGAAAATTCAGAGGCCAGCAGGGCATCTCCTATATGAATGGATTCTCCAAGCATGGAATGCCATTTCACCAGAGAGCATTGTTCATGGGTTTTAGAAATGCTGCATATCAAATGCACTGGCTGTATGCTTAGTAGCAGAAGAACTCAGTTTGCACTATACTGTTGTCATTGCTTCAGTGTTGTAAACTAGAATAATGTAGATGCTTATGGTCCTTTAATGTGTTTTCCATTCTTTGCACTTTTCTGGAAGATTAATCCATATTTATACATTATACATTGACATATTAACCTTTATGAACTTTCAATTTAAATTTGACAAATTCATTGAAAAGATGAATGAAATCTTACATTTTAATTTAAACAGCTAAAGGCTGCCTGTCAGTAGAGTTTTTTCAACAAATTATAAACAGCATTTACAAAACTAAATTTAGTCTTCAAAAAACTTTTCGTTTTTTTCCCCCAAAAATACATATGCTCAATTCCAAGGAAAACAAACTTTTTTGTCACATCCATGATGCCAATTTCCCAAACGGCAAATCTGTGATTGTCGTTTTTGATTGATTCCCTATCTCGGGCGAATGTGAAGTGGAAGGAGCCCAGAAATGAAGAGCGAAATCTTATGGAGTTCCAGATCAGTATGGGTGGGGCCCAGGCTGTCCAACTTGGCAATCAAGAGCTGATGAAGTGGATGAACCCAGACAGGGAAATCTGGGAAATAGCAAAGACATATTATTCCACAATATGCCTCTAATCGCTGCTGACATAGCAAGCGCTGTGCTGCGCGTCCATAATTCGGTTTATGTCATACAAATTTTCCAACCAACTCCATACCAACCATCCAACCAGCCAACTCCATACCACCAGCACAGGGCAAGCTTGTATAACAGGGCTATGATTAAAGACTTTGAACCCTCACATTAACAATAGCATGCAGGAAATGAACATGACAGAAAGATACCATGAAAATACCATGAGTCTGTGTTTTGCAGGGTATCTTTTTAAATGTCACGTTGAACAGTCAGTGGCATTTTTTTTTTCAGGTGTGGCATGGCCTCATATAAATGTGACAATACTGAAAACATTTAGTCATGACAGCATATTTTAGTTATGCTGTTCAATCACTATGTACTATCAGATGGTATAGCCTGGCACCCTTGTCACTGTGCAAATTTGCCCTCCAAGGAGGAAAACTACTGATTTCTCTAGAACCAGTCTTAGTCAATCAGATTGAAGTCATAGAAAAAAATGGAGGCCAGTTTAAATTAAGGATCAGGATATTCAGTGAAGAAAATTATGTCCGCTTCTTCTTTTTTTTGTAAATGAATGGCCTATTCATTTTATTCAGTGTGTGTAGGGTGTGTGTGTGGGTGGAGAAAGGGGAGAGTACTTGCTGTCCGTCTTTTACATCATCATTGTCGTTGTCATCAAAATATTGACCTCTCTCTCTACCTCTCTCTCTTTCTCTCAGGCTCTCTGATTGTCTCATCTCAGAGAGGGGTTGTGTTTGTCTGGCTTCAGCTCTGACTTCAAACCCCTCCCATCTCAAAGAGCTGGATCTGAGCTACAATCATTTTGGAGAATCAGGACTGAATCTGTTATCTGCTAAACTGAAGGATCCTGTCTGCAAACTGGAGATACTCAAGTATGTTTAGAAATAAACCCTTGTGTCTATCTGTAATGTTTTGATATTATTCTGTTAACTGTTAAACTGAACTGGTAGCTTACTTCTTTGATGCTGCAGCCAATAATACAAAGATTTAAATGGTCTTTAGTAAAGTGATTCAGGGAAATAGTGAGACTGTTAGGTTTCTGATGGGAAGATGAGCAGACAGACAGAGTAGAAGATGAGCAGACAGACAGGGAGATGTATAAAATACACATATGTGACTGAAAGAGAGACAGTATAAAGAAGGAGACTTTTTACAGCACCAAGAGACAATATATAGTTATAACCAACCGACAATAACCAACAATAACCATTCCATCATTTGTCAAATGGTTCATGTGTGATGTGTGTCTTTCTTACAGAACTGACCATGTGTCTTTAAACCGAACACGACCACGTTTGCTTAGATGTGAGTTTTTATTGTTTATCCACTAGTTGGGTTTGGGATTGGTCACAGATTAACCATGATATGCTTGGATGTGTGTTTGAGTGTCTGGTGTGTGTGTGTGTGTGCGTCCTATCCCATTTTTACCTTAAAAATAAAAAAAACTTACTATCAGCATACTATCAATCCAGTTGCAGTCTGAGTTGCTGAGATGTTGGTGAATTGGAATTTAAGGATTATGGATAAATATCACTATTAAGTTCTAATCTTTATTTTTTTCCATTACTGTTTAGTGAGGTTTAGTGTAGTTTCTCAAAATGCAAAGATTGGACAATCAACCAAAATTTGGCTAATTATCTAAAAGATCAGATGATTTTCAGAATATAGTGATGATAATCATAACCAACAAACTCTGCAACCTAAACTCTGCAACCTAAACTTTATTCTTTTTTATTGAGTGATCGATTGCTTGATCAGATCACTTTTTCGGTTGACAATTACAAACAAACCCATGTTTGGGTCATCAGGATTTCAGGTGTGATAGCAAGCTTCTGATAGATTGGAGACACAGTTTAGTACTTGGACTGTGTGCATACAAAAGCCTGTGCTTGAATCTCAAATAGTTTTGGTAATATTATAGTCTGAAGTTGCCAAAAAATACTCAAGGCAAATTTTTGAAGAGGGGATGGGTGCATTCTAAGGTAGATATTTTATAGAAATACTTGAAATATTTGAGTATAATTTTGCATATCTTGCTTTGTGATGTGTGGGCACATAATATCTGAGAATCAGACAAGTCTGAAGGGGTCAAGAAGGAAAATCCTTCAAAATTGGTCCATCTGACATGGAATGACCCAGCTGTCTGTGTGTGAGCAGCAGCTGTCTCTCCCCATATTCTAATGAGGATGTTTCTCTCCTCTCCTCTTGTCTGCAGATGCCTGTAAACTCACACTGGACCCAAACACAGCACACAGAAATCTCTCTCTCTCTGAGGGGAACAGAAAGGTGACATGGATGAGAGAGGTGCAGTCGTATCCTGACCACCCAGAGAGATTTGACTATTGCTGGTATCAGGTGTTGTGTAGAGAGGGTCTGTCTGGACGCTGCTACTGGGAGGCTGAGTGGAGTGGGGGTAGTTGGGCTCATATAGCTGTGGTCTATAAAAGCATCAAGAGAAAAGGGGAGGGTTATGACATCATATTAGGACACAATGCCAAGTCCTGGAGTCTGATCTGCTCTCCTGACAGTTACTCTGTCAGTCACAATAATAAACGCACTGTCATACCTGCCCCCTCCTCCGGCTCCAGAAGAGTAGGAGTGTACCTGGACTGGCCGGCCGGCACTCTGTCCTTCTACAGCGTCTCCTCTGACACACTCACACACCTGCACACGTTCCACTCCACATTCACTGAGCCCCTCTATCCAGGGTTTAGGGTTTATATTGACACCTCAGTGTCCCTCTGACTCCTCCCTTCTTTCTACCCTCTTCTCCTTTCTCACACTACCTGGTCTTCCTTTCCATTATACATACATAAATATAATTTATTTATTTTACAGGGTCACATCATCCTGGCCAGGCCACACCACCTTGTGCTTCCGCTTAACACTGCATTTCACTACAGTACTTTGTCAGGTGCCTGACAAAGTACTGAACCTGAACTCACCCAGATTTCAGAAATTTTCCCAGTTCATGGCATTTTTGGGAAAAAAACATTTTTGTGTGTCATGTCCTGTCTGTCTTTATCTGGTTACATACAACATGGAGAGTAAGTTTGTATGTGTTCAAATACAAATCTTTTCATTCCAGTGGCCAACTTGAGAATACAGTTGTACTATAGGTCTTCAAGTATTGAAAGTAGAAAATGTTTGACAGCAATGATAAGCAGGAAACAGTGATTCAAACAACTCTTTTTTTTTTTTAAGAAAGACCAACTTTGTCAGAAACCAAAGCACACTATATACAAAGCAGCACATGGCATAGGTAAACAAACATCCATGTCAACCATGGAAAAATTTTGCCAATGTTGCCAATGAGAAATAGAACCTAAGGCATATCTGAAATGTTGATGTTTCTGACAGAAAGGTGATCTCTCACAGGAAAAAATGGAAGGCTTGCAACTTGTCCCTTTTTATATCTTTTCTCCCCTCAGTAATAAAGTCTCTGTCACCAGAAGAGTAGGAGTTGGCCTGGGCTGGCCTTCTACACACTCACCCACCTGCGCACGTTTCACTTCACATTCTCTGAGTGCCTCTATCCAGAGGTTGAGGTTTATTATGGCACCACACACACACACACACACACACACACACACGTACACACTTTATATACAGGGTTTGGGTTTGGGTTTGGGTTTCGGTGAGTCCTCAGTGTCCCTGTGTCATACTGATGTGTATATACACCACTGCTTTGATGATACCGTAGGGAAATGTTAATAATTTTTCATACATTTGAAATGGAGTTACACAATATATTACTCAAAAATCTAAAAATCCTGACACATGATGTCAAGATTTTTGCACTAAACACTAAAACACTAAAATGTTTTATATAAATGTGAGATGGGTAATCATTTTTTGATTTCATTCAAACTTGTCTGTTATAAATCCTTTGTAGGTCACACTCAAGACAAAGTCATGATTCATATCAAATCTTTTTGAATATGTGAATTATCACTAACAAATCGCTAACAAGCTTTTGTCCGATCTTCAGCCTCATTTTCAAAACTCTAAATACAATTTGCAAACCATCTGCCTATTCTGGCCATAGAGTTGACACATTTCTTGCTCTTTTCCCACTATATGCAGCCAATGAATGTATTTCTGATATGCTTACATTTTCTTTACATACAGGATCACCCCAACACCAAAATTATGTATCATTTTATCAATTATGTTTCATTTGCAAATGCTTGCATACCAGGAATGGAAATCTAATGTCCAAATCTTTAACTACAGAACAAAACCTTTAGTTTGCAATCACAGCAGCACAACGGTTGCATAGATGACAATTCTTGAATGAACAAGGTAATTTTATGATAATTTATATGAAAATTAGGAAATAGAGAACTACAGAAAAGGAAAACAAACCATCTCTAATTTCAGTTTCAATTGGATAAGATGATGTGTTGACAACAGACTGTTGTTTTGTTGTATTTGGAGTTTTGACAAAAGTGATTACAGACTGGGTAAAAGCATGTTAGCAGCTGGGAATAACTGTAGGCCTGTGCATCAGAAACAATTCTTGAAGAATTTCTATAGAACATTCATTATGTAATGTAAAATGACTCATTTTAGAAACTACTACTACTAGAAACTACTACTACTCACACACATATAATTGGTGGTTACTGTAAGTAAATGGAATCAGGGTGTTAAAGTCAATGTAGTCCATGAAGTTGTGGATTTGAAATACATGAAAAGATTGTCTGAGTGTTGTTAACAAAATGTGTTTTTGATAAGAAAACTGTTTAGTTAATTGTGCGATGTAAGTATTTGCTGTGTTAAAGACCACCTCCAGTGAAAATTGAGTTTTTCACATTCTTAACATGCTTCTAAATTGTCCTATGTGTTGTAAAACTCATATTAAAAGCTAAATAAGCAGTTAATGCATGTTTTTTGATTGGAAAGCATATTTTTACCAACCCTACCGTTAATACATATGCATATGGGTCATTCCGTGCCAAATCAACAAATTTCAGAAAAAAAATACGCCTGACCATTATGAATTTGTTTCATACTTTATGTGAATAACGTTACTATATCCAGGACTTATAATGCAAAATATTAGCATTGTATCCTCTGTAATTTTAGTTTAGCTTTGAAAAATTGTCCATGATGGAAAGCTGTTTCTGATTCACAATGCAGGTATATTAGTGACTGGAGGTAGTTAGAGAGAGGAAGGTAGGTAGTTCAAGAGTGATTCACAGTGCAGGTATATTAGTGACTGGAGGTAGTTAGAGAGAGGAAGGTAGGTAGTTCAAGAGTGATTCACAGTGCAGGTATATTAGTGACTGGAGGTAGTTAGAGAGAAAGGTAGGTAGTTCAAGAGTGATTCACAGTGCAGGTATATTAGTGACTGGAGGTAGTTAGAGAGGAAGGTAGGTAGTTCAAGAGTGATTCACAGTGCAGGTATATTAGTGACTGGAGGTAGTTAGAGAGAAAGGTAGGTAGTTCAAGAGTGATTCACAGTGCAGGTATATTAGTGACTGGAGGTAGTTAGTGAGAGGATGGTAGGTAGTGCAAGAGTGATTCACAGTGCAGGTATATTAGTGACTGGAGGTAGTTAGTGAGAGGAAGGTAGGTAGTTCAAGAGTGATTCACAGTGCAGGTATATTAGTGACTGAAGGTAGTTAGTGAGAGGATGGTAGTTTAAGAGTGATTCACAGTGCAGGTATATTAGTGACTGGAGGTAGTTAGTGAGAGGAAGGTAGGTAGTTCAAGAGTGATTCACAGTGCAGGTATATTAGTGACTGGAGGTAGTTAGAGAGGAAGGTAGGTAGTTCAAGAGTGATTCACAGTGCAGGTATATTAGTGACTGGAGGTAGTTAGTGAGAGGATGGTAGGTAGTGCAAGAGTGATTCACAGTGCAGGTATATTAGTGACTGGAGGTAGTTAGTGAGAGGAAGGTAGGTAGTTCAAGAGTGATTCACAGTGCAGGTATATTAGTGACTGAAGGTAGTTAGTGAGAGGATGGTAGTTTAAGAGTGATTCACAGTGCAGGTATATTAGTGACTGGAGGTAGTTAGTGAGAGGAAGGTAGGTAGTTCAAGAGTGATTCACAGTGCAGGTATATTAGTGACTGGAGGTAGTTAGTGAGAGGATGGTAGTTCAAGAGTGATTCACAGTGCAGGTATATTAGTGACTGGAGGTAGTTAGTGAGAGGAAGGTAGGTAGTTCAAGAGTGATTCACAGTGCAGGTATATTAGTGACTGGAGGTAGTTAGTGAGAGGATGGTAGTTCAAGAGTGATTCACAGTGCAGGTATATTAGTGACTGGAGGTAGTTAGTGAGAGGAAGGTAGGTAGTTCAAGAGTGATTCACAGTGCAGGTATATTAGTGACTATACAAATAAAAGATGTGCAAAGATGCATTTGCAACCAGCTAAAAGTATAAAGTGTGATAAGATTGGACGTTGTCCTTGTGCTGATTTCCTGACTATTTAATGTCATGTGACCCCTTACTGGGACATGTTCCTAAGAATAAACAAGTTGTGTGGAATCCAGCAGATATCCATCTCTTGTTGCTGACCAACATTGGGATTGATGGCACAGCGCACTCCTGGTTCAAGTCCTATCTTACTGGACGGTCGTTCAACGTATCGTGGCTAGGACAGACATCGGCACTTCACCAACTCACCACAGGAGTACCCCAAGGATCTGTGCTGGGGCCCCTTCTCTTCGCACTGTACATCACCTCGCTGGGCTCAATCATCCACTCCCATGGCTTCTCTTACCACTGCTATGCGGATGATACCCAGCTCTATCTGTCCTTTCCGCCGGACGACTCCACGGTGTCATCACGGATCTCGGACTGTCTCTCCGATATATCTGCATGGATGAAAGGACATCACCTCCAACTAAATCTCTCCAAAACTGAACTGCTGGTCCTCCCAGCCAAACAAGCCATACATCACGACATCAGTAACAAGATCGACTCCCTGTCTGTTCCTCCCACCAAAGTGGCAAGAAACCTAGGTGTCATGATCGATGACCAACTGACCTTTGCAGATCACGTTGCCTCTGTGGCTCGGTCGTGCCGTTTTTCCCTATTCAACATAAGGAAGATCAGGCCGTACCTAACCCAACATGCAACCCAGCTCCTGGTTCAGACCCTGGTTATCTCTCGTCTTGACTACTGCAATGTCCTCCTATCAGGCCTACCAGCCTGTGCAGTGAGACCGCTACAGATGATCCAGAATGCAGCTGCACGTCTGGTCTTTAACCAGCCAAAAAGGGCACATGTCACACCTCTGTTCATTGAACTTCACTGGCTGCCCTTGGCTGCTCGCATTAAATTCAAGGCACTTATGTTGGCCTACAGGGTGAATGATGGCTCTGCTCCCATCTACTTGAATTCTCTTCTGAAGCCCTATGTCACCCGACGACCACTACGCTCCTCTAAGGAACGTTTTCTAGCACGGCCAACACCTTGTGCAGGTCGGTCCAGACTCTTCTCATATCTGGTTCCGCGCTGGTGGAATGACCTCCCAAGCGCTTCCAGATAAACTGATACCCTCTCCACCTTCAAGAAACTCGTGAAGACTAAGCTCTTCCAAGAATATCTCCTGGCGTAAACTTTGAGAATGCACTTAATAATTTAATTTCTCTACATTGTGTTACACTATTGCACTTTCAACTTAAAACAGCGCAGATTCTATGTTAGCAATATGCACTCCTTGTTAGTTCATTGTGTTGTAGCTTGAATGTTATCCTCTTTTGAAAGTCGCTTTGGATAAAAGCGTCTGCTAAATGCCTAAATGTAAATGTAAATGGTAGAAGTAACACATCTTGGAATTAGAAAAGAGAGTTGAGATTTGCCTTGTAAGTATAATGAGTCTTATGGTGAAGCCTTTCTTGCAGCTAATGCAGGACTGTGCATGGAGCCCACACTGTGCTGAGGTCAGTGCTGTGTGTCTGTGGGAGTTTATCTAGTATAACACCAGAGGATAGAGGCTGACTCCAGATCAGCATGGTGACTCATGTAGTCTCTCTGGTATCAGTGTGTCCCACCAGTGAGTTCTGTGTTGTTGATAACAGTGAAGGAGTTTATAGTTGCTGGTGGCCAACAGCTTGATCAGGAATGTTAATCAGAGGGGTCTTTCAAAAAGTGTGTATTTTACTTCTCATCAATGACACGGTGTGATGTCATACTGAGTTGTACTCATATGTGTGTAGATCTCAAATCATACAGGAATCTTTCTAAAAGATCACGTGAATGGACAAAGATATTAACTTGGTTAACGTGTGATTCTGATGACTTGACGAAATAACATAATAACACAGGAATGTATTTCATGAACAGCAGCCTGTGAGAATTTGGACTGTCGGCATAAAGGCAGGTCCAGCTGTGGCTGAGTTTCTTGACTGACATTATAAACAGCCAATCACAGGCCTCTGATGTTATGTGACGTGAGCACAAACTTTGCAGGTTGACATGTGGTTCAAACAGGTGTAGACCAAATGCAGTGAATATGATGAACTCCTATTGTAGATACACACACACACACACACACACACACACACACAAAGACACACACTCACCCAGACACACACACACACACACACACACACACACACACACACAAACTCACACAGACACACACACACATACACACACACACACACAAACACACACACACTCACACAGAGACACATACACACACACACACACACACACACACACACACACATACACACACACACACATACACACACACACACACACTCCGCTCCACATTCGCTGAGCCCCTCTATCCAGGGTGTTGGGGTTTATTGTGACTCATCAGTCTCCCTGTGCCAGATCACATCAGCTGCAGGAACACCAGTCACACTCTCCTCATTGTATGCACACTCATGATGTTTTAGAATATTCTTGGATCTGTATAAACACCACTTGTTTGATACTTTATAAATCTAATATTATATCTTTATATTTTGATGTTTCCTATGGTCTTTGTGTACATTAGTTAAATGTTCAATATAGCTGTTCAGAGTAATGCAGAATGCTCAATTGTCCTCCCAAAATTCACAGGTCAGATGAATCACTAATGACTGCTACTGTAATTACAACAGGGTCTGCAAGAGTGACTAAAACCTAAAACATGTTCATTGCTCAACATAACAATTCTGAATAAAATAAATGTTAATCTTCAATTGCAAGTTATATGTGTGTATGTGTGTGTGTGTGTGTGTGTGTGTGTGAGAGAGAGAGAGAGGAAGAGAGAGAGATCAAAGAGTAACCTACATCCTGCCCCTCAAAAGACTTCCCCTCATGGTAAACACAAAGGCATAATGCCCCTAGTGGCAAAAAGGCAAATTGTGAAGAAAGAAGCTACGAGGACACCTAGTGACCAACTTGTAGGTTGTACATGTTGACTATTGCATGATAATCTAATATCAGGGTATCTATCCATCCTTCTTTCTATCTATCTCTCTTTTTTATTTCTTTATTTTCGTGAGTTTTTTTGGCTATAGCATTTTCTCAGGACTAGACACATGGCAGCCTGTCATTGTAGTCTTTGACAACACGGACCCTCTCGCAATTTAGGACTGTTGTAGGTTGTGCTACTAATGCATTAATGTTGTCACAAGGGTTATAGTAGTTTAAATATGTGACAAATTCATAATGTACAACACATTTTAGAATTCTCCAAAGATCACTGAATAATTACCAGAAGAAAAGCTTTCTGGTTTTTCGTAGGGGGGGGGGGGGGGGGGGGGGGTGACTTTTGAAGTGAAATCGAAAGTAACCCAAGCTAGGTCGCCATGAAGGCAGTTCGAAACCTTACCTTGCCTCCTTCAAAAAGAACCCGTTTCACCTAGGCCTACTGTAGAGTAAGGTAAGCGAAATGAATGTATCAAATTTATTATTAGTTGGTGGTACCGATGACTTTGCAATTTTAATATCTGGAGTGATATTGTCTTCACTTTCTGACGATACACGAAATCTATCGTGAGGTTTTGTGAGGATAGCGTTTCTGCCCACCGTGTTATCGACATTAAATTAATTAGTGAATTGACCTTAACCCAGTTAGGCCTATTTTTAATCTCCATAATAGCCTACATAGCCTAGCCGTAGTCATATAATTGATTAGTTGGGTTAGTCTAGCCTACTGCGCTGTTTTCTCAGCCTCTGCATGTTCTGCGTCACGTAGTGCTGTGGTTTAGGCTTTCAGTCACATGTCACAAATTCAGTCACATGTCACAAATTCCCCCCTGTGAGACAGCAGAGCTTCGGTTCCCTTAGTAGCTACTGCTCGACACTCATTCAAATTAGGCTATTATGATCACAATTTCTTTCCTTTAATGCATACATGTACATGTAGGCTATTGCATGGTAATCTAATATCCGGGTATCCATCCACTCCTTTCTATTTTTCTTTCTTTCTTTCTTTCTTTCTTTCTTTCTTATTTTTCAAAAAATAAAAAAAGAAAGAAAGAAAGAAAAGAAAAAGGAAGAAAAAGGTTTTAAGCATGTAGCGTAATACTCACAGGTTAGCCTACTCACATAACCTTGTTTTTATAATAGCCTGGGCAGTTGTTCAAGTGTTCATACAGTAACTTGACTTACATTAAATTGTAGGTTAGCTTGCTCAGAATCTCTGTTTTCGCATGTAGCCTGATCAGGTTACTTCCTCGGTTCCAGCAAACGGCTGACCATAGATAGAGGCACTATAGGAAGGAGGGATGTAGAAGTAGAGGTAGGGTAGAAGTACATAGCCTACTATAGAAATCTTATAGGATTCCTATAGGACCTTTATCGTTCATCCAGGGAGCTGCACTGCACCCATCATGAACAAGTCAAGGTCAGGTCACATCTTTCTCCATTTGCTGTCGTGTCCAAATGAAGTCTAAAGGTCAAAACTGTACTTTGAAAAGATTGATACCAGCGTTAGGCAAAAAGAGACCTCAACAACAATCTCCAATGACAATGTGGAAAATGGCTGATGTCATGTTAAATAGAGGGGGGTATGTAAATCATCCACCGACAAGGCCCTTTTGCAATAATTTGCTTGTAGATATCAGAGATTACTGATATTCTGTGTCAGTAGGAAAGTGAATTTCTCCAGTTTATATCAGTGCATGTAGGCTACTGCTACCCTTACCTGTTGCTCCAAGTGTGTGTTGATATTTAGTTGATGCTCTCTTCATTGATAATGGTTTTGAACAAGTTAAAAATCACCATCATCTTCTAACAAATGAACAGACATGATCAGTGGGTTATTCTGCTAGTCTATGCAGTTAGTAGTTTTCTGTCTGTTGTTTCTGTCCCAGTGAGACTCTGGCTGTAAAGTGAATCCAGAGGCTGAGGGGGCAGCAGCTCACAGTGAGGATCTGAGACCAGAGTCTGCAGTACACAGCTGTGTTACCATGGAGACTGAGGAGGACATGGATGAGCCTGTGAACAGGAGCAAAACATCTACACGGACCACTGCAGGGTGAGTTAAGTTCAGAAAATATGACACACACACACACACACACACACACACACACACACACATAAACACAAACACACACAAACACAAACACAAACACAGACACAAACACAAACACAAACACAGACACTCCCTCCCCCTCCACCAGAGACAGCTAACAAGACTACAAGGGAAGCTCTGCCTGTCCTCAAATGCCATCAAAAAGTTTGTCAATCAAATATACTAATAGGTTACAGTTGGTGGCTACTTCTGCACACCATTAGAATCTGAATCAGTATTGTTGGATGAAATGATCATAATTTATTTAGCGTGATGTCACAGTTGAAATTGTGTGGCCCATTGAATGGGCTTGTATGGACTTCAGACTGCAGCGGACTGCAGTGCTTCTTTCAGTCTAGCAAAGCCAGGCAGTTATTGGACAAATTCCTCAAAAAGAAAGTTCAGCTTCACTGGGGATGAATGGGACTGGGCTGGCAGGGATGCTGAACTGCTCCATGTTGTTTGGAGGAACTACCAAAGTGTCTGAACTTCTCCATGTTGTTTGGAGGAACTACCAAAGTGGCTGAACGTCTCCATGTTGATTGGAGGAACTACCAAAGTGTCTGGACTTCTCCATGTTGATTGGAAGAAATACCAAAGTGTCTGGACTTCTTTTCAGTTGACTGGAAAGTTTTATGTTGATAAAGAAGTCATGGCGAAGTGAAGACGAGATGCAGGTTGCATTCATTTGTTTGTCAGCCTATAGCCTACTATCAGTCTACCACTATCAGTCTACCACTATCAGTCTACCACTGTTAGTAGGCTATAGGCTGCTCACTCTTACTCACACAGATACACACAAATACAAACACAAACACCTATGCACACACACAAACACCTACACGTGCATGCACACAAACACACACACACAGACACACAATTGCATGTGTTTTGTCTCTTTTTTCAGACCACACACACACAGGCCTCCATCTCCAGTACCCAGTGGTGTGTCCATGAAGAGTGATGGGTCCATGCATCATCCACCCGAACTCAGCAGTGAACCAGTCCCATCTGGAATAAAGTGAGTTTTGACACATGGGTGGAGATGTATAGCATTTTACACACACACACACACACACACACAGTTTCTCTCTCCCTCTCTCTTTCTCACTTGCACTCACTCTTACACACACATGCACAAATACAAACACAAATACCTTTGCACACACACACACACATACATACATTCTCTTTTCCTTTCTGTGTCTGCCTCTCTCTTGCACTCTCACTCGCTCACTCTTACACACACACACACACACAAAATTATGAACAAAAACACCTATGCGCACACACAAACAGCCACACACACACACCTACACGTGCACACACTCACACACACTACTAGTAATTGCATGTGTTTAACCTCTTTTTTCAGACCACACACAGACAGGCCTCCATCTCCAGTACCCAGTGGTGTGTCCATGAAGAGTGATGGGTCCATGGATTACCCACCCGATTTCAGCAGTGAACCAGTCCCATCTGGAATAAAGTGAGTTTTGACACATGGATGGAGATATCTAGCTTTTTACACACACACACACACACACACTCACACACACACGTACACAGTCATTGCTGCAACTGCATGTGTTTTGTTGTGTGTGTTTGCAGATCACACACACACAGGCCTCCATCTCCAATGCCCAGTGGTGTGTCCATGAAGAGTGATAGGTCCCTGGATGATCCGCCCGATTTCAGCAGTGAACCAGTCCCATCTGGAATAAAGTGAGTTTTGACACATGGGTTGAGATGTCTTGCTTTTTGCGCACACACACACACACACACATACACACACACACACACAAACTGCATATTAACACTTTATATTTATCTGTTTTCTTCTGTCTCTGCAGTGTGTTGAGGTCTTCAGACCCTCAGCCTCCTCTGGATGATGATGGTGATGAACACACAGACATGGCAGAGAGCAGCAGACACCTGCAGACTGAACACACACCACACACAAGGAGCACACAAGGTAAGATAAGGGTTCAGTACTGTTGTGTCTTCAGAAGAAGCACAAATATTTTACTGAGTGTTTTACTGATGTCTTTATTAGATTGTTTTGTCATCAGAAAAAGCTTTTCAACTTTTGCTCCTTAATTCCACTCTGTTCCACATAATGTTTTATATTATAGGAGACTGGCAAAAAATGTGTAATTACTAGATTATGTAAGTAGTCTTTAGTGACACCAGACATTAAAGAGCACTGTGCACAGCATGCAGAACTGGATGTTAAAAATACTCTTTTGGTCCTTAACTGCACTCTGTTCTACATAGATCTATAGTTTGTGTAACTAAAGCCGTCCAGTTCACTGAATTTGATCTTTTACTGGTCCAGTTTACTTATTATGAGTTGTAGTAATCACTAGAGCCATGTTCAATTATAATTATGATTTTGTGTGTATTATAATATTCTGATAGTCACAAGAGAAATGAATGGAAACACCTGCAAACTGACAGAGTGAATTTGAGGGTCCCTGTAGGGTCACTACATCCAGTTGATGATGATGATACTTGCTATATTCTTTTATACATTCCAAACAGATGATGAGGTCCTGAGGAGAGTTACAGAGAATCATAAAGCCAGTCTGAAGAAGAGGTTTGAGAACATATCTGAAGGCATCATCAAACCAGACACTCAGACACTCCTCAGTGAGATCTACACAGAGCTCTACATCACAGAGGGAGAGAGTGAAGGGGTGAATAAGGAACATGAGGTTTGGCAGGTAGAGTCAGCATCCAGAGTACAAACCACAGAAGACACACCAATCCACTGCAATGACATCTTCATGTCCTTACCTGGACAGGATAAGCACATTAGAACTGTGATGACCAAAGGTGTTGCTGGCATTGGAAAGACAGTCTCAGTGCAAAAGTTCATTCTTGATTGGATAGAAGGGGTAGCAAATCAGAATGTAGATTTTATGTTTTCCTTTCCTTTCCGTGAGCTGAATTTAGTCAAGAATGATCACTATAGTCTTCACAGTCTCCTGCTTGACTTCCACCCTGAGCTGAAGGAGCTGAAGAATGGTGAAGAATACAAAGACTGTCAGGTTGTGTTCATCTTTGATGGTCTGGATGAGAGTCGGTTAACTCTGAATTTTGAACAGAACATGAACTTATCAGATGTAAAACAACCATCATCTGTGGATATTTTGATGACAAACCTCATTCAAGGAAATCTGTTTCCCTCTGCACTCATCTGGATTACCTCACGACCAGCAGCAGCCGGTCAAATTCCTTACCAGTATCTCAATCAGGTAACAGAAGTACGTGGATTCAATGACCCACAGAAGGACGAGTACTTTAGGAAGAGAATCAGTAATGAGAGTCAGGCCAACAAAATCATCTCCCACATTAAGGCATCCAGGAGTCTCTATATCATGTGTCACATTCCAGTGTTCTGTTGGATTGCAGCCACTGTACTTCAGGAAATGCTGGAAAAGAAGAATATCAAAAACCTTCCCAAATCTCTGACTGAGATGTTCATACACTTCTTGGTCATCCAAACAACCAGGAAAGATCAAAAGTATCTGAGTGGAACTGAAACAGAGAAAAAGAAACTTCTGGAGTCCCAGAAAGAGATTCTGCTGAAATTGGCAGAGCTGGCTTTCAAGAATCTAGAAAATGGCAACCTCATGTTTTATGAAGAAGACTTGACAAAGTGTAGCATCGATGCCAATGAAGCCTCAGTTTACTCTGGCATGTGCACTGAGATCTTCAAAGAAGAATCAGTCTTTCAAAAGAGGAAAGTTTACTGCTTTGTACATCTGAGCATCCAGGAGTTTCTGGCAGCTGTGTTTGTGTTTCACTCTTATGTGACTGAGAACCTTCAGCCATTGAAATCACTTCTGATTTCAAGTGAAGAACATAGACAGGAACCCAACCCAATTTTATCATCTCTTCAATCAGTGTTTGGCTTCCATTCACAAGATCATCTTCATGTGTTGCTGAAGAGTGCAGTGGATGTGGCTTTGAAGAGCAAGAATGGACACCTGGATCTTTTCCTTCGCTTCCTTATGGGCATCTCACTAGAGAACAATCAAAGACTTCTGCAAGGTCTGCTAAATCAAGTACACAGCACCTCAAAGAGCATTAAAGAAACGTGTCAGTACATGAAGAGGTTTAACAGAGAGGATCTCCCTCCAGAAAGATGCATCAATCTTTTCCACTGCTTGTTTGAAATGAATGATCACTCCATGCACAAAGAAATTCAGAAGTTCCTGTCATCAAATGACTTCAAACAGAAGTTGTCTCCTGCTCACTGCTCAGCACTGGCCCACATGCTTCTGATGTCTGAGGAGGTGCTGGATGAGTTTGACCTGAAGAAATACAACACATCAGATGAGGGACGCAGGAGACTGATCCCAGCTGTGAGGTGCTGCAGAAAGGCACGGTGAGTTTCTGATGGAGATGGATAAATGATGTCCGTTCCTTGATGCGGACTGTGCTAAATCTAGAGATTAAATGTCATTTTGAAATCACTGCCCACTATTATGACTAAATGTCATTTTGATGTTACTGCTGTTGACTGCTGTACAACACTGACAACCACTGGTTTCAGTGTTTATCAAAAGAGACTGTAAATCAATATGTTGTTAGAATTTCAAATTTGAAAATCATAGAAAATCAATTTGATCTCTGCCTCTTAAAGAGTTGTCAAAACTTCCATACGCTGGACAGTATTCCACTTAGTAATATATGCCGTCAAAGCTTTTAATCATACAGGTTGGCTTCTTGTAAGGTCAAAGTCATAACAATGATATCAAATTTGTCATACATTCTTGAACATAAATGCATAGGATATCATTCTTAAATCAAAGAAGACTAGTATGTTCTAACAGGTATATACATATGTATCACCAAGTCTAAGTGCATCTTGGATTAACACCTCTTAGAGAGAGAACTGTTTACACATATTTGTGCATTTATCTCCATTGAGTCAGTTAGATGTGCAGTGACACCTTGTGTTTATGTTTCATTTCATTATTCTATCAAATATCATTTAACATGAATGCACAAGTTATCGTACTTAAATCAGACAAGTAAAGCATGTGCTAACAGGTAACATGAATCTAAATGCAGTATCAAGAATCAGCAGAGGGAATCTTAGAGGGAATTGTTTACACTATTTAAAGTTCTCTGTGTATTTCACTACATTTAGATGTGTAGTGACTTTGTGTGATAATGTTGACTCAATTCAATGTTTCTCCTTTGCATTATGGCCAAATGCTACGCCTCTCAACAGTACAGTGAGACACACCAAAGAGTGGAGACTGGTGTGGACTGATTACTGGTTTGGTGTGTTTGTGTGTATGGGTGTGTGGTGTGTTTCTATGTGTTGTTTTTTGTGAGAGAGAGGGAGTATGTGTTGTGGCTGTGTGTTGGCGTGGGTTATTTCAGTGGGGCATCTTGTAAACAGTGTCCCTCATTAATTTATACATTTTGTTATGCTCTTATTCAGACTTGCTGAATGCAAACTCACAGATAAGTCCTGTGAGATTGTGGCTTCAGGTCTTAATGCACAGAGTTGTCACACATTTACATTTACATTTATTTAGCAGACGTTTCTATCCAATTTGACTTACAAAAAGAGGATTAACATTCAAGCTACACACAACTTGTGAGAGAACTGTTTACACATTTCTCTGTGCATTTTACTACCTTTAGTCATTTAAATGTGTACTGACGCTTTGTGTAATATGTTTTATTTCATTATTTTATCAAATATTCTTGCAGGCTTGCTGACTGTAAACTCACAGACAAGTCCTGTGAGATTGTGGCTTCAGGTCTACAGTCACCAAACTCCCTGGTGGAGTTGGACCTGAGTCACAATGATCTGGGAGATTCTGGATTTCAACTACTCTCCAAGGGACTGTCTAGTCCCCACTGCAAACTGCAGATATTAAGGTGGGTGTTAGACATGTATTTACTGTACAATGTTTCTTATTATATTTAGGTAATGATACCTTAATCTTCCTAACATGTATATAAATGGCCTTAATTTCTTTCAAGATAAATAAAGTTTCTATCTATCTGCCTATCTAGATGATGTAGCCTAATGCACAGAGTTTTCACACATTTACATTTACATTTATTTAGCAGACGTTTCTATCCAATTTGACTTACAAAAAGAGGATTAACATTCAAGCTACAACACAACTTGTGAGAGAACTGTTTACACATTTCTCTGTGCATTTTACTACCTTTAGTCATTTAAATGTGTACTGACGCTTTGTGTAATATGTTTCATTTCATTATTTTATCAAATATTCTTGCAGACTTGCTGACTGTAAACTCACAGATAAGTCCTGTGAGATTGTGGCCTCAGTTCTACAGTCACCAAACTCCCTGCTGCAGCTGGACTTGAGTCACAATGACCTGGGAGATTCTGGAACTCAGCATCTCTCTGCTGGACTGTCTAGTCCCCACTGCAAACTGCAGACATTAAGGTGAGTGCTAGACATCTCTTTTTGTCTTAGATTCACTGATAACTCTGAAGAACCACTTGTGTAGTGCAGTGCAAAGCATGTTTCCCATCAGTCAAGGAATCAGAGCAAGAGGCTCAACATTTGTTTAGTTCTGCATTTTATTTTCACAAGGGGGAGGGTGGAAGACCAGATGCAGACCAGAGTCAAGCACTCATCGGCTGATACAGAAGATCATTAAAAAGTTTATATTGTGACGTATGTGACGCTTATGCAGATCAGAATTGTTCATGTTTGCTCCCACTGTAACATATTTTGTTGCTCTATCTTGGTCAGTATTTAATGATGTCTTGGTCACAGGATTTGAGAACTATGCATTTGTGATGGATGGGAGTGGAAGAAGCCTTCAAACAAGTCATGTAATTGGTCTCACACATAATGAGGAACAAAGCGAAGAAGCAAAGTCTAGCGAGTCACCTGATGTTCAATTGTCTTACATCATGAGGAAACGCAGGTTAGATTAGTGTAGCCTGTAACTCAGGCTCACTTTTTGTCTGAAACCCAATAGTGCAGCAGTGTTGAGAGCACTGTTGCGTGTAGCTTCAGCCAACAATATTTAAGCAAGTCTAGATGTTTTCCTGACGTGTGGTAACAGTCCCTAGTAACAATACAGCATCAAAGTTCCCTGACTCACAGCATGTCTAAGTGGAAAGGATAGCCAACTTCTGGTGTGCATAGTGGGGATTTTAAGAAGTTAATCGTGCCAAAAGCCTATTCCTGCCTGCATGGTATGACACCAGTGCAATCAGTAACAGGAGCAAATTGTAACCACTGTTTTTCCCATTGTAAATGTATCTAATGTGGGCCTACTGAATGCCCTATAGGGTAGTCTCACCTCCATCAGCACTAGACCCACAGTGAAATGCCTTTGTGTGATAGTGTACCTTAAGTGTGTGTAAAACCACCTCCACTTTTCTGTTTCATTTGTTTAGTTTGGTTAATTTCAGATAACTTCAGATTCTTAGTATCAATATCATAATATTGTGAGAGAACTGTTTACACATTTCCCTGTGCGTTTTACTACCTTTAGTCATTAAAATGTGTACTGACGCTTTGTGTAATATGTTTTATTTCATTATTCTGTTAAATATCCGTGCAGACTTCCTGACTGTAAACTCACAGATAAGTCCTGTGAGATTGTGGCCTCAGTTCTACAGTCACCAAACTCCCTGCTGCAGCTGGACTTGAGTCACAATGACCTGGGAGATTCTGGAACTCAGCATCTCTCTGCTGGACTGTCTAGTCCCCACTGCAAACTGCAGACATTAAGGTGAGTGCTAGACATCTCTTTTTGTCTTAGATTCACTGATGACTCTGAAGAACCACTTGTGTAGTGCAGTGCAAAGCATATTTCCCAGGAAAGCCAAGCTAAATGTGTGCAGGTAGGTCCTGAATCTGTGTGGGGGAAAATTTTCGTTCATACAGGTGGAACAGTCTGGAACAGTCCAAAGTAGTGAATGTTAAACTTGTATGTTTTAGTTGCATGTAACATCACTCTTGTGGTGCTCTAAGAGGCACCATATAGCCATACGTTTGTGTGTTGTTATCAAATTCTTTTAGCAAAACACATGCCAAATCTGAGGTCAGTCACTCAAAGCAGAGAGGGGAAAATCAGAATGAGAGGCTCAAAACTTTGTTTAGTTCTGTGCTTTATTTTTGCAAGGTGGGGAGTGGAAAATGGCCCTATATACAGACCAGAGTCAAGCACTCATAGGCTGATACAGAAGATCATTAAAAAGTTTATTTGTTTGTTCATGTTTGTTCCCACTGTAACATATTTTGTTGCTTGGTCAGTATTTAATGATGTCACAGGATTTGTGATGGGAAACATGTTATTGAGGATATAATAATGAGGAAGAAGCAAAGTCTAATACTCCACATGATGAGGAAACACAGGTTAGATTAGTGTAGCCTGTAACTCAGGCTCACTTTTTGTCTGAAACCCAATAGTGCAGCAGTGTTGAGAGCACTGTTGTGTGTAGCTTCAGCCAGCAATATTTAAACAAGTCTAGTTGTGTTCCTGACGTGTGGTAACAGTCCCTAGTAACAATACAGCATCAAAGTTCCCTGACTCACAGCATGTCTAAGTGGAAAGGATAGAAAGCTTCTGGTGTGTGTAGTGGGGATTTTAAGAAGTTAATGGTGCCAAAAGCCTATTCCTGCCTGCATGGTATGACTCCAGTGCAATCAGTGACAGGAGCCAATTGTAACCACTGTTTTTCCCATTGTAAATGTATGTAATGTGGGCCTACTGAATGCCCTATAGGGTAGTCTCACCTCCATCAGCACTAGACCCACAGTGAAATGCCTTTGTGTGATCGTGTGCCTTAAGTGTGTGTAAAACCACCTCCACTTTTCTGTTTCATTTGTTTAGTTTGGTTAATTCTTTACTGGTGTCTTTATTTGGCGAGGCCTATTCCTTTTCCTACCTCTGTCAGCCAGGGCGGGGAAGCACTAGAGGGGTTGTGAGGGCTTATTCCTAGCTTATGCCATTCAGGCTTGGTGAGTGTGCTGCTCATACAAGCCTGTGTGGTGTGCTGTTATGAAGTTCTATTTGTGTGTAGTGAACTAGAGTATTGTCCCTGACACTTGGGCTTGGGACATGTGCTGCTCATACAAGCCTGGGTGGTGGGTGAGTTGTTGGTGTGCAGTGTACTGTGACCATGACCCTCTGGTTGAGTGTAGTGTATAGTCAAACTGATTACAGCACTGGAGTGATATAGTATGCTGTGTGGTGCACAGTAGACTTAGTTACAGTGCTTTACTGGTGTAGTACATTTACTGCCTGAGTGTGGGGTACAGCTGAGCTGAATACAGTACTTTAGCAGTGTAGTATATGATCTCACTGACTCTGCCCCTGTGGGGTCTCTTCTCCAGCTGACCCCGCCCCCTCCCCCTTATTGCTGTGTGCCCTTTTTGGAGATGATTACTGTTGTTTTTGCTTTGGTCTATTTAAATAATCATAATAACGGTTTGGCCCTTGCCCATGCAGTGTCTTTGGTAACACCTTGTTGCACATTGTTGAACTAAAAAGAAGACATCAAAGATGAAAGTGCTTTATGTTTGGACACAGACTCTTGCTTCATTCATTTTGTAGAAAGGCAGACATCTTATCTTGCTTATATCACACTGAGGTATAAGGAGACTTTTCAACATACTATTTGGGTTTTAAAATCGTTTTCACTGTTCCTAAGCAGTAGCCTAGGGGCTAAATGAGAGTAGCTATGATACGGCCACCGGCCCGAGGCTGGAGACCAACCAAAAGGGGGAAACAGTGCCATCTGGTGGTGTGCATAACACACCATGTGATGTGCAACATCCATGAGCTCGAACCCAACAAATGTATCAGCCTATAATAGAGCCCCTAGGCTGTGTTTGTTTCACCTGTAAAACGATCATGTAAAAA